>MU388741.1:600000-796993 GCA_022578815.1 Xylariaceae sp. FL0016
CATCCCAGATCCTGGAAGATCGTACTTTTCGGAGGTTTCAACAAATGTCCGGCCCCGGGAAGGAATAGCTCACCAAGGTAACCTGCTAAGCGCTGCGTACCTTAGGAACCCAGACAGAGTCTTGGCTGATTCGCAGAGGATATAAGCTCACATAACTTCTTCCGACGTGCGAAGTGGCTACTGAGAGACCTAGCTTACCAAGGTGTTGCAGGTGACATAGGCAAATGCATTGAGTAAGATGGTATTTTATTAATCACCTATGTTCTTGCACGTAGCAACAACCAGATCTGGATATCATACTGTCTGGCACATAGCTTTTTTAATTGCCATTGCATACACCCTTTTGCTCAACTGGGCAAAATCCAACCAAATATCGCGTGTCGTCGCCAAAGATGGCTGGGTATATCTCCGCTCACAAAAAGAAAACCTCCAGAGAAACAGCGAGCTCCGGCCATGATAAGAAAAGCAGATGCCGGATGCCGAATGCCATTCAAGTACCTCTCGTCACAATAACTCCATCTTTCTCTTGGTATCCGGGCGTTCAAAATTGATGATACCATATGAGAGTATGTAAGAACTCCTATTGCCGATGCATGCTCGATTGGAAGTAGAAATGAAATCTGGGAGCGATATGCTCCAGTGTGGTGGTGTGCGGGGACAGCCGTCGTTAAAGGCAAACTCGTAACATTACTGTTGTGTCGTTCAAGTCAATTCACTCCTCCACGGCCGAGAGACCATCCTCAGACGCCCCTTCCTTTTCCTGGGGCCATTCGAGAGGAGCCATCAAGGCATAACATAGCCCTCTTTCATTCTCCAAATCTTTGCGCATGACTTCCATCTCCAACCTCCAGCGTTTGTCCGTGGCCAATCTACGTTGGCTGAATGTCGTAGCCAGGGAATCTTCCTCATCTGCGAAATCGGATTCGAGCTGTTCCATTTCCTTCGTGTTCTTCTCTGCCATCTTGCACACCTCTGCTTCTTGCCTCTCGAGAAGTTCTTCAAGCGATTTGGCTTGTCGATCGCGCATTACATTGATTTTGGCTTGGTGGAGTTGCTTCATATTCTTTTCGAGATTATATTGCTGGCCAAGTTCCCGCAAGTCTCGCTCCGTCACTTTACGGGATGGCATATTGGCACCAGAGTGTTGGCCGAGACCGTGGCAATACGCTTCCATGTGTTTCAAACGGATCATGACATTCTTCTCGCTCTGTTCCAAAGTCGACCGCAACTCCATCTCAGCTGCCACTTGCCGGTCTTCGAGGTTCGCCGAAGTTTTGGCGTGTCGCTCTTTCATTTTCTCCATCGAGCCCGATTGTTTCTCCACTAATGCCAACTTTTGTTGAGCGTGGCGCGTCCAGAGGAGCCACTTGGACTTGTGTTCCAGTGTCTGAAATCGTTCCATTTCCCTGACTTGTTCAGAACGCAAGGCTGCGAACTCTTCGCAGTTCCGAGTACGTTCTTCCGCTTCCAGTCTTTCTGTCGCTTCCTTAGCCTCTGCCTCTTTTCGCTGAGCCTCTTCGGCCTCGAGCGCTGCTATACGAAGTTCCTCTTCCTGACGACGCCGATCCATCTCCGCATCGCCATTGCAAAAATTTGGGCAGCCCACCATCGGATCCCACACGGCGCCGCATATGTAACAGAACTCCGCGCGACATCGACATGTCATGTGTGTGCACCCTTGTGTCAGTTCCACTAATGTCCGGCACTTGTAACATCGTCGCCAGCCCGATTTCTCGCCCATCTTCAAGACAGCGTCCAATTCCCAATCGTCGGGACAATCTTGTCCGATGGGATGAGCATCTCTTTTGCACATGACACAGACCTTGGTCTTGCACTTCCGACAGAAAGCCTGGAAGGGATATTTAGGGTCAATCTTAGTGCGAGGCGGGATAAACTCTCCACAAGCAGGGTTGGAACAGAACACCCGCGATTCCCATGGCGTACTGAATTGCAGGACAGCCTTGAGAAAACCCGTTTGTTCCTCTTTAGAAAGTACAGATCTGACAACTGAACTCGGTATAGGTTGTGTACAGCAGCGGGGAGGCATTTTCGACTCTTCTGTTGTGGCTTGATTTATCATGATGCGTAAACATGTCGGACAGTAACTGTGACCACAAGGAAGCTTCTCTAGTGTCTCGTCGGGCTCTAGATCATCTCGACACGCGCTGCACGAACTGGAAATCGGGAAGTTAGTTCTCTGCTACAAATCGGAGCACGGCAATTGACTGACAGGAGCAGAGCTTCAGGACAAGGCGAAGGTTTCCGTTTCCGCCGTATTTTGGAAAATCCTCTTTTAATACTCAGATAACTCTTTCTTGTACTAACGCTAAAGATGCTCGGGGCAGAGTCGGGCTCTGGAGGTGGAAGCGAGAGGAACTTGGGTTGGTTCAAATTAGGGTTTATCTGGGCAAGATAATTCTCGTATTGGGTGAACGAAAGCCCTTTCAACCGTCTCTTCGTGAGGATTCTACCAGTGAAATCGTGACAGTCGTTCGATGAGTATGACGTCAAGGCGGTATTGACGGTACCCTCAGACCCGGTTGAAGCGCTGCGAGCATGATTTGTATCTATGGTGATATTTGACTCGGCGCCGCATGTATGACGCTTCTCGGTCGCGGTAGCTGCGTCGGACGGCTGTGCGACGGTGATGCCCAAGTTGGTGGCCTTCATAATGAGGTTATTGAGACGGGCCTCGACCTCTCTGGGCGATATCTGGAGGACTTCACTTAAGTAGTCGTTGCAGCTGAGCTCAGGTAGCATTTCATCGAGACCATGGGGCAGGTCAGGGATGGGGAGCTTCTGGGCAGTGGCAGCAGCCATATCGAACCGCCTAGGAAGAATGAAGTGAGGCGGAAGGGAGAAGAGACCCGAGTCGTGGAAGAGTCAACTCATCGTTTGCAAGTAGTGGGGTCAAGGGTCGATCCGTATTGATTCAGGTGTCGAGGATTGCCCTTGATGGGTGGCCCAAGATCGTAGCAGGCTTGGAATGCGGCGGTGCCTGAGTGGGCAGAAGGTGGAGAATGATCAGGACAAGGCTCTGAGCTGGCTCCAGGTTGCCTACCAGCTGACCAGGATCACGGGTGCGGATGTGTGACTTGCAGGCTTAATGGCGACAGGGTCCGAGGAGCGACGATCGTGTCAAATACCAATGCAGACGACGTATAGATGGGCTACGATCGATCACGATTCACGACGGCTAGCCGTTGTCCAGTGCGTTTGGTCGCAGGGTTGACAGCGGACGGCGGCAAACGGAGGAGATAGGGACGGGACGAGTCGGAGACAAGCGGCGGTGCTTACAGTAGGTATGTTAGGTAGGTAGGTACAATACAGTATCGGGGGGGGGGCTGTGGTCGAAGTGGAAATGGGCTGTTGTGAGGTGTAATATTCTGAGGGGCGTCACCTAACAGCGACCAATGCGAGGAGCGAGGGCTACGAACAGAGCAGGATGACAAACTGGGTGATATGCGGGGAGGGCAGTGATGGAGGCCAACTCGCAGTCGGAGGAGGATTGTACAAAGTGTCGCACAGGTGCTTGGATAATGAGAATGATAGCCACCTGAGGTACAGGATTGGCCGGGAAGGTAGCCGTGATATCGGATGATGATCAGTGCAGGAATGCAAAGTCAGGGCTCAGACCGAGGATGAGGTAGGACTCGAGAGAAGGTTCGTTTAGACAGGAATGAATCCTCGGTTCGAATAAGATGAAGGAAGGATGAGTAATACAGCACAGGATAGCACCGTCCAACCTGGGACTGGATGGCGATAAGGCACACAAGGAAAGAAGGAACGGCAGGTAATGAGAATGTGTCCAAGGAGGAGATTGCGGTTAAGAAGAAAGATTAGACCACTCCGTGATGCCGAAGCTGTCTTTCCCAAGATATTCGTGTCGTTGCTAATTTGTTTGGATTGAAACCTACTTCCTTACCTACCCATGGCAGGCGGGCGGGCCAAGTATTGCAGTAGCAGTGGCAGTAGCAGTATCAGTACCTCTACCTAAGGTAAGTAGATTTGGCCTGGGTGCCCGTACCCAACGGCTGAATGGGGAAAATGCCCACTTGGGAAAGTACGACAAGTATGCGTACGGTGTGCATACTGCTACCTCTATGTGTCTCTTAAAGAGAGCAATGAGATTCCCCTCGCCTCTCGAGACGAGTTGATCGGCCGCTAGATAGACTTGCGTGAACCTGAGCTGGTCCTATCTTTGAAGTGTATGACACGAAGCTGACGAGAATGGGAAGAGTCGCTGAGAAAGACAGTGTTGGTGTATTGCCAATTGGTGACGGGATTGTGTATCACGGATCTTATCTGTCACCGTTTCCATGACGCCGAGGCGAGATGTTAGTGACGGACAAGTGCCGGACCTGCGGAGCTGTGAAAGTGACACTTTTGTCATTGTTTGCCAGTGTTTTCGCTGCATCTGCTTGAGAGGGGAGTATCCGTTGATAGCACGATGCCCTGGTCGAGCCCGCAACTTTATCAGCTTATACCTCAGATACCTACCGAGATTTGTACTGAGATCTAACCCGTAGCGAATCTAGCACCGGGACGATCAACCGGAATCAAGGCCTCGCTGGCCCGCCTGCCTCTACACTAAAGCCCCCTAAAGCCGGCACTAAGCCAAGCCTGAAGTGCTAAGGGCGGGCTGGATAGACCTAAAACCAAGCCTTCGCAGCTTCATAGCCAATCCAGCCATCGTCAACACCTCCTGGCCCCGTCTCTCTCGACCTTTGCTTTTTCCCTCCTTGGAGTTACTGGGGCAAACACAGCAAGCATGCCTGAAGTAGGTAATAAGAATTGCTGGTGTCTGGATGAAATATGATATTGCAACAAATGGCTTCTATCAAGTATCCACTCCATTTCCACACTTTCTCAGATTGGCATGATCACAAGGAAATGCTTGATGCAGGTACCCATAGAAAGTAACACATCACATAGTATGTACATGTGTACTTCCTGATGTACCCACTCCAAAACAACTCCTCTTATCACATCTACACACACCTTGACAGGGAAGGAACTCACTCCAGCGCGACAAAAGCATACATGCAGATGCCTTACCATAGAAGGTACCAACATAACCCGGGCAATAGGCAATGGTCTCGAAAGCATTCATATTCCAGGGGTCTTCTTGATCTGGCTGTACACAATGTCATTATCAATATTATTCTATTTACACCAGTAAATACTTGATTATCTGTATGCTTTGGCCTCAAAATTAAACCCCAGCCATCATCGTTGGCTTCGCCCGGTCACCTCATCGCCTAGGTCAATGACACTTATTGGGCCATAGGTGATATATATGTCCACACTGAGGGCCGTCTTAAGTGGACACGTCGAATCAACTTGAGGCCAGCCGCATCGCAAAGGTAAGGTTGGGGTCCATGAGCTTGTAAGCTCAAAGGACTTCCCTCACCTTACCAGGTATTAAAAGCTACTTTGATTACAGGTTACATGCCAGGTAGGAGGAGGTAATCATACCCGAGCCGCAAGAGCGTACTCCCTTCGGTTGCCACAGAACAATTCCCTTTGTCCATCGAAATTGACATGTCCTGCTTTATCCAGTCTTGTCTAGGTCACCTTCGTGGCTAGGCCGGCATCGAATGAATAGAGCACTGGACAACATCATCTGGACATATCTATTGAACATCTTCACCCAATCCCAAGAGGCTTGATAGATCCCTTGCTGCCTGAGATGGTCTTTCTGTCAACCCTAATCCAGAGGCTAAGCCAGGAAGAACTCTTCCTGGGCCCGCATAAACCATCCCGTCCCGCTCATGTCCGAACTTCCTGAAAGCGGCCAACTTTCAGCCACAGGGAACAGCTCTGTCGCTGATCGTCTCCATTGAGATAGGTCTCTGGCGATTTATTACATCCGGATAGTCATGTACCCGAGCTTTGTTCGTCTTTATTGTTGGCTGGAACTTTTCTTTTCAGCCGGGCGTCTGCGCCTCATGATCTCCCTTGCCCAGCCAACTGAGAAGACTCATCCAGTCGAGTTGCCATTGCTGGGTGAGATAGCCGACTTATAAGAAGAGAAAATTGCAGGCATGTTCGGGTAGCCAATCTTTATGAATTTTATCAGCATTAGGCTACCTGATCGTGGAATTCCCATTACTCGCGAGTCCACGAAAGCTGCACAGGAACGTTTCCCCAAAATTCCAGCTTTTGGGTCTCAGAGTATCCTTCCTTTTGTTATTCACAAATTGAATGACCCCAGCGTTAGCTAAGTCGAGACAGCCGCATCCCTGAGAGATCCACCGATCTTGACTTCCGACGCACTCGAGATTCCCGAAGGCCAAGACGGACAAGCGATCTTCACTCATCAACTCTAATTTCAGACTCTCCAATGAGAATGTCGGGCTCCTATACGCTGCTGTCACTTGAGAACCGCCCAGTTCGGGATAGCCTGTCCCCTTGCATCACCTACAGAACTCTGACCCTGCCTCATTTTAAATGACACTCGCCGGTTGAACCTACAGAATCCCGGCCTGGCGTCCCGGAAGTCAAGATGCCACACCGGGTCAAACCAGGCGAGCCTTTATACTCATGGTGACACGCAAAAATATTCGTGTCACGTCGCGCATTCGCTAATGAGACCGACGAAGCTCGAGGACCAACAGCCTACTCTATAGACCGCAGACAAGCAAACAGATCTACGTACTGTGCCACCCAGACAGTGCAGTACCTATTCATTCTGTTGCCGCGACGTTAACCTTTTCTTTTTCAATAGTCCATTCAATGCGCAGCGGCCATCCATTAGCGACGTGCTCTGCTCAGTGTGACTTATTGAACAAGGTACAGGATGTCCGTGTGAAAGCCTGTAATGGCTTGTGCTCATTCCATGGCTTCGCTCTCGATCCAGAGGGAGGCCTTGGCTGTGGATGCACCTCGGTGTGCCATCAGAAAAACAGCGAGTTTTTAAGACACCGGAGAATTGTATCGGAAGAAATACGAGCGTAATGGAGACGGGCATATAGAGTATAGAGGGTCCTGCTTTAGGCATGTTCCCTCTTAGTTCATGACAAGAGTCAGCGGCATATACCCCATGCCTCACCCCTACATGGTATGTCCTTAGATGTTGAAAGAAAAGATCAATAGCGTATAGGTTGAGGCATCAAAGAGTTGAAAGTCACCTGCACAAATAATTCATCACGATCATCTAACTCGGATGTCCCACAAAAGTGATATCGAAGTCGCTTCATCACTTCACGAGATATCCCGACGGAGTTCTGTAACCTCTCGGGGGGCTCGTCATCTACCTGCGAAATCGGATCCGGTGACACGACCGTCACGGCGAAATATGCTTGGGCCGTATGGCTGGGTTGATGGAATAATACCCTGCTAGCGATACGTGATGAAGTGCGGTTGTCTATGACGAGACATGTGAGCTCCCACAGCTTCTGAGGGAGAGCCAGAACCAATGTGAGTAGTTGGTCCCTTGCACAAGTTCAGATCATCACTATCCTGCTGTAGAGGTAAAATCTCCGATGTTCCGTTGATATCGTGGTGTCCCGGGAATACAGTAATCCTTGCCCCGATTTTCCGTCACAATCCTAGTGGCATTTTGTGTGAGCGTTACTCGGAGAAATGCTGCCATGTGCTCATGTGCGCGATCTTGCCTCCGAGAGAGAGAGACGATCATGTGCCTAAACAAGACAGGGCCTATCATTGGTTTCTTGACCTCATTTCGTACGTAAGGCACACTTCACAGGAGCATGTCTTGGTAGACTATAGTGTACTCTTCGTTCTGGCTATCGGTCGAGTATGAATTACCTAGCATACAAAAGCGATCAAATGGAGATGATGCTTCAATGTAACTGCAACCAAGCCAGTGGCCCTTATACTTATGTATAGGAAATACTGCTTGGCCTGAGCCCCTGACGCCATCATCCCACCTACACTAGCAAACAACTTGACGACCACAAGATCCCACTTCGAAATGCTTTACACGTTGCATATAACACTACTCCTCCTCTCCGGAGTCATTGGAGGCGCCCGCAGACCAACTAAAGAGGCACGTCAGTATCAGATCTCGTTTCTCAGTGGTCCTTCGATGTATGTTGATCAAGATACCCCCGGCGAACCCGCCATAGCGGCCCTGACGGCTGAATGGGACGTGGCGTTCGTTAAACCTTTCCCGGGTATCGACTATTCCAACGATACAAATCGCCACTCGCTCTCGCAGTGGGTCGGGATCTTGGGCGGCGCCTGCCCCGGGGCCGAGATGACTCCGTGTCTCCAGGCCGGTACGCATAGTCGTGTAGGTGCATATCAGAGCCTATGATAGACCGATGGATGGAGGAACATAAGTGCGGAACATCCATAGTTGATTACATAAATATTTGGCCATATACGCAGAGACTATCACTGAAATAGAGACAGATTAGTGCAGACGGTACAGAGACAGAATCGTTCATCTGGGTTGAGTGGTTTCCAGATGCGGGATTGGGCTTCACGCCTGCTCCTGTTGTTGGTATGCTATGAGTCAATCTAGTCATAACCATAGGAATTGAGATAAGCAAGCTGACTTCCATGACTGTTCATAGCGATTCCAGGCGACCATTTCCGAGTCACGGTCGAGGTGTATACGGCAGCCACCGGCAAAGCGTAAGTCCTTTGGTCGCTGAGAAAACCTAGCCAAAACCAGAACCTTTTACGCCGACTCATCTTTCCCAAGAAACATAGTATTACTAAAGCCAAATCACACAGGACAATCGAAAACCTCTCCCGAAACCAAAGCTACGCCACCCTCGTCAGCGCGCAACATCCCGAGCTCGTCGGCGAGCAAATCTGTCCAGACCGTGGCTCGGCCGACATCTACGTCGAGTGGTTCATCACGAATGACCGTGGCATCCCGGGCAACCCGTTCGCGTTCAATAACGTCAGTTTCACCAATATCAGCGCGCTGAGTAGGAGCAGCAAGAGCTACGATCTGGGAACGCCCGGGGCGGCGACATATGTCAACATGGTCAATGAGTATGGCACAGTCGTCGTAGCCGAGCCGGTGGATAATACTTCGGCCAAGGTGTACAGCCCGCTTGGACTGGATTGGACACCGAGTTCGGGGGCTTATGGGGGTGGGTGGTGAAGACTTCGGGAGCAGGTGTCTGCCAGCGTAGCGCAAGTCAGTATGTCAAGCTTAATGTGTATGGCCTCTCAAGGAGGATTCATTCTTTGCGCTGTTAGTCCAAGAATGGAAGGTAGTTTAGATTGCAAGTCCCAGAAGCTTCTCAACAGATGGGAGCATGATCTAGAAACAATGCTTTCCTTTTATCTTGCAGTTGATTCAGAGAGCTTGGTCAAATATGCGAGGGCAGTCCGGATCCCCATACCCATATCACATACCTGAGATTGTGACTTGCCAGGATGTTGACGACTTCACTGACCAAAACATGGAATAGGGAGATTCCGGCGCAGGATACTAGAACCTCAAGATAGTCAAGAGAGAAACCGGACTACTATTTGGAGCGACCCTTCCAAACACTGACCTATGTGGCTAACACTTGGTGGATATTCAATGTAGGCATATTAGTTAGCATTTCGCAGTTTGCCTTTGCAGTAATCTCAATTTCTCGTCTTGACCATCTAATGAGAAGCCTCAAAGGCACTAATAAAATGAATCTGTAGCTCGATTCCCGAAATTGCTCCAACAACAAGAGAACAAACTTTATGACTGCGGGGTTCACGATATAACCAGTGCCTGAGCCATGTCTATGCCTTCGCTCTCCATGAATAGACCTGAAAGGATCATGAGTGATGCCTCTGGAGTGAGCTCCCATCCTTACCCTGTTGCCTCAAATACTTCAAGGCCATATTACCTCACTGCCTACTCTTTCACTATCCACAAATTATAATGCACCACTGACAGGCACTACTGCATTTCCATCATGCCGGTGTTCCGCTTCAGCGGGCAGAAATCATGCTCATGTAGATACCCCACACGACACCAGCTAGGCTTCCCACCAAGTTGCGTCCCTCGATGCTTTTAATGAACGCAAAGTTGACCAGGCTCACAAACGGCCAAAGCTTCCACCCAGCCTGCATGATGGGCCAGAACTCCTCAGTGCTCTGCTGCACCACCACGCCCCAGTCCACCTTGCCGGTCTTCACAGCGCCCGACAGCAAAGCACTCAAGTATCGTCCGCTTTCCTCGGGCGCGCTCAACGCTGTCCCAAAGGGCCGCGGCATCGTCGCCTGGATGCCGTGGATGAATAGACTGAAGAGGAAGGTGTTGACAGCAGCGCCGATGGTTTGGTCGAGCACTAGCTTGATGGCAGTGTTGCCCTTATTGAGGCGTGGCTCTACGAGCTTGCCCTCAGCGGCTTCCTCCTCCAGCTCCTTCTCGCTACCCTTGGACGCGGAGGCGATGGCCTCGCGGGTTGGGGATATATGAGTTGCTGGGAAAGTGGCCTCAAGAAACTCTTGCCTGTGGGTGGTTAGCAAAGGGTGGACATACTGTGTGAGCGAGCGAGAGATGAAGAGCGGCGTATGCAAGTAGGAATGGTGAAGCACAAATAGAATCAGTTATCCTTCATGGTGCGGTACTGCTCTATTTCATGCCATGAGGGCTTCACGTACCACAGGAAGTTTGGTGGTATGTTCAGGAAAGCATATACTACAAACTGAAAGATCGGTACCCAGTCTACGACCAAGGGTGTCTGTGTGTTGTCAGTTTTCCTGGTTACTTGGAGACAAATTCATCAGTACTGACTTCGGCCTGGTACGACGTTATGACCTGCGCAAGGACATTGGACGTGGCAGCTAGCAAGGCCGACTGTGCAGTCGCGGTAACAATCGGAGAAGGCATAATGACGTTGTCTTAAAGAGCCCTAAGGTACTAATAAGAGGACCGCGTCCAGCTTGGACTTTTCAATCGGCAGGTGGATGTTGAGGTACGAGGTCTCATGCAGCAAGAAATGGTTGTTCTGGAAAGATGAGCGCTGGCATATGTAAGATTCCGTGGTACTGTAGAATGGGATTCGGGTGTTGGGCCAAAAGTGGTAAAAAACTTAAGAGGAACCTACTTAAGACTGCGTGCTGTTCCAACGCTGCAGCGCACCAATCAAACCAAGCAGAACATCAGCATCGTGGCTGCCTGCGACATGCAGTAGCAGCGCAAAGCATATAAGTAGTATTTTGGTTGTAGCCGCCCTTTATCTTACCTTGAGTCACAACCTCCCAACTCCGCAGTTCATCACAAAGCATGACAAGGCGTACCGCATCATTGACTTCTTTGACTGTGTTTTAGTCCTATGCTTGTGGATACACGCGTGTAGGTGCACAAGCCCGTCGCGTTTGTCTTGCATAGCACAATATCAAATGCTTCACTGCATGGCTGGAGAGCTCCCGTAGTTTTTGCAACATTCTGGTCTATATCTAACAGTTTGCTTTTTGCAGATTCTATTTTATCTAAATTTTATGAGCCACTGAAACAGCCACCAGATTACAACCGATCGCTAATGAACCCGCGGTTATTGCCTGCTAAGATACCACATGCATCCGAATTGTATAATGTACGAGTAGGCGAATAGGAATTGTGTTCGTTGGTTGCGTTTTGTCCGGGTGTCTGTTTGCATGGGGCCCCTCGCATCAACCCCTGAACTTTCTGGGAGTAATACATATCGTAATGATCGCATCTGTATTACACATCAGCATAACTGGATTTGTGGATTGAGACGTAGCTATACGCACCAAAAAGAGGGAATTTGCCAGAAATGTGTAGCCAAACACAGCCCAGCTAATCATGCCGCCAGTGCCTTTACCCCCGTTGATGAGTTCAGCCACCGCTACCGTCACAATGATGCCCACAAACTTATACCCCGAATACGCCACCAGATCGAGAAGCTGAGATTCGTTGGAGATACTGAGAAAGTAGCAGCCTAGTTTCAGGAGACCGATCTCGCCTCCAACGATCAAGCCACTGCTCCATGCAGCGTTTCCAAGTAATTCGGGTTGGAATTGCCCGCGTAAACCGGCAAGAAGGGTCGAGAGGAGGATGTATGTAATGAGAGCCATCACAGGGATGTACATATCTGGACTGTTGATGTCGTCTCGTGGCGGCAAGTACCACCCCTCCTGTCCAGTAGGCCCAACAGCCTGCTTCCGCGACCACGGCTTGTGCCGCCAGGGGCATAGGACCAAGAAGAGTTTGTTAACGACATATCCGTTGGTAACGTTGAAGTAATGCTTTAGTGCGGAGAAGTTGACCCATCGGTTCATCTGTATAATTCAATTAGCTTTGCTATACGACAGAAGGAATCCTCACAAGCATACACTCTGCTCAGCGTTTTTCAAGACACCCTGCCCCATGACCTGCCCGACAAATTGGGCGGCCATGGGATTGTTCATGATATTCCCATACTGGCCGTCGAACATGCCGCCTTGCTGGGGCGTAGTACCCTGCTGATAGGGATTTCCATTTCCATAGCCTTGTGCTTGCGGTTGTGAAGACGTAGGTGGAGGTGGTGATCGTAGCTGTGGGACGGTGGAAACGTGTTGCGGAACAGGATGGTGCAGTGGTGGCGACTGCGCGTAGGTTGGTCTTTGCATCGTGAATCGCAGGGATGAGGATCGATATGGGAGGAGTCAGTCGGTTTTTCGTGATCGAGTGTGTGGGCAAACAGCTACAAAGCAGCCTCTTAAGCTCTATCGGTTATGCAAGTAGACGGACGGGTTTGGATGGAGAAATGGTACTCAGGCGCAAGCTTCGGTGGTGCAACTGCGACGATGCGCAAAAGAGTTCAGGCAGGGGCAATGATTGATGTGGCATATTCAATAGTCGCATTTGCCCGGACTTATTCCATTACCAGGCTATGACGTGTCTGGACTGCAACTAGGTATCCAGGAGACTGGCTCTTATCAGTCTGATAAGCCTATAAGCAGATCACCCTACTGAGTGGCGTCCATGCCCTCATCTAGCTTGCGCCGTTGTTCGCTGGTGCGCCTGCCTATGTTGGCCTTTCTTTTTGAGACATTGCCTGCCGAATTGCCAGAACTTCAGCTTCCCAGGTCCTGAAGGAGTATTGCAACATGTTGGACACGTTTGAGGTATTGACAACCTCAGGTGTCGTGCTTTGGTCGCGCAGCTTTGCTCCCGTCAATCCCTCTCTCATCAATACCTTCGTTTCCGATGTCTTTATCGAGGAGAAAGCTGCCTCTGCTGGCGCAAAGGACAACCAGCCCACGTCGAATAATCCTCCTTACAAAGCCGACCAACATACCCTGAAGTGGACTTTTTCTAAGGAGCTGGGCATCATATTCGTCGTGAGTAGCCTTCCACAACCCTACATGTACCGTATCCTCTACCCACCATTCTGACTATACCAACGCAGGCAGTATATCGCTCCTTGCTACATCTTTCGTGGGTCGACAAGCTCGTTGATAACCTCAAGACCATTTTCATCGACCTATATGGCGACCAACTGAAAAAACCACACACTACTCTTGTTCATTGTCACAAGTTCGACGAATATTTCGATCAACAGTACCAAGAGCTTGAGTTAAGTGGTACGACCAAGGGTCCTGCCCTTGATGCGCCTTTCTACATCGAGCAGAATGGAACATCTGAGAACTTTGGCGATGACACCCCACTTCCACCGGGTTTGAAACATAGGACCAAGTTACAGAATGATGTGGCCTCGACCGCAGAGTCGACACCTGTTGCGACTCCGAATACCTCCCGGCCGTCAACGCCGGGCGCTGGCAACAATCACCTGCTTGTTGGAAAAGCTGGTCCAATGGGAAGGATGTCCCGAAAGGCGCGCAAGTTGCAACAGAGCAATTCTGCCCCAGCCTCTGGAGATGAAGCGGCGTCGAGGAAGAAGAAGGCGCCCAAGAAAGGCCGGAAATGGGATGCTGATGGGTTTGCCGACGAAGATGACGACGTGCAGCTAGACTACTCCACAGCACAAAATACCGTAGCAAGTGACAGTGAGGCTGACGTGGCCGGTAGGTCAACGGCTGTAGAGGGAGTGGAATCATCAAGCTGGGGAACAACAACCTCAAAGGGACAATTCGTGCTCCGAGACTTAGGCGATGAAGTACACGATATCTTGAAAGCAGCAGAGGCCAAAAATGCCGCGTCCAGCACAGGGTCCAAAGGTTTTGTTGGTTCCGGATTGAGCACAATCAGTGGGCTGTTCCGCAACGTGGTAGGCGGGAAAACATTAACACAGCAAGATCTTGATAAGGCCATGAAGGGAATGGAGGACCATCTGCTTCGAAAAAATGTGGCGCGGGAAGCCGCAATACGGCTCTGCGAGGGCGTACAGAAAGAGCTGTTAGGCATGAAGACTGGCAGCTTCGAAAGCATCAACGCGCGCATCGCTAAAGCGATGGAGGCATCCCTCACAAAGATGCTGACGCCAACATCATCACTTGATCTTTTGCGCGAGATTGATGCGGTCACCAAACCTCCCGCCACGTCTATGCGTAAGGCCAGACCATATGTCATGTCCATCGTTGGTGTCAATGGTGTGGGCAAGTCCACGAACCTCTCCAAAATCTGCTTTTTCCTGCTCCAGAATAAGTACAAGGTTCTCATCGCTGCTGGAGATACATTCCGATCTGGGGCTGTTGAGCAACTGAAAGTTCACGTCAGGAACCTGAAAGAGCTGACCGAGCGCGAAGGAGGTAAAGTTGAGATCTTCGAAAAGGGGTACGGGGGGGACGCAGCTACTGTTGCCAAGGATGCTGTCAGGGAGGCTGCTAACGAAGGTTATGACGTTGTGCTCATTGACACGGCTGGACGGCGGCATAATGATCAGCGATTGATGTCTTCGCTGGAGAAGTTTGCCAAATTCGCGCAGCCGGACAAAATATTGATGGTCGGCGAGGTATGCCACTCGACGTTCTTTACTTGATATCTGCACTTGAAACATATATTGACCCGTAAACATAGGCTCTCGTAGGCACAGACTCTGTCGCACAAGCCAGGAACTTCAACAACTCGTTCGGTCCGGGGCGGAACCTAGATGGCTTCATTATCTCCAAGTGCGACACGGTCGGTGACATGGTTGGCACCCTAGTCAGTATTGTGCATGCTACCAATGTGCCGGTCCTGTTTGTTGGAGTTGGACAGCATTATTCGGATATCAGGAACTTCTCTGTAAAATGGGCTGTGGAGAAGCTCTTGAGCAACTCCTAGTTGTTCATAGCTCAACAATTGATGTTCTCACTATGCGTCAAGTCACTTTGGATATCTGCCCGCAGATCCTAGTGTATCCATTGTCCAACCTCTGACCTGTACAGCGAAGGGACCCTGACACTCAGCAACCCATGATCATAAAGGTACGAAGCGTCACACTTGTACATAATTACCTACTCATTGGACTGGGAATGAGTCAACACCTTTGATTCGCCTAGCTAGTTCGAGCATGGGTATAGTGAGACAAGACTCCAGTATCTGTATCCTCTCTGCAATTGACTCCCGTTCGCTTTTACCGCCCATCCGAATTATTGCAAGCATGTAGAACTCTCAACATCTGGCGAATCGAAATGACGTTCCATAAATTACTAAAAGGCCTTCCAGCCCATCTTGTGCCATATCGCGTATTCCTTCTGAAATGCCCGCCATGTTATGCCGAATGTTCTCTACCTGTTTTTGATTCGCTGAAACGACGAGGCAGACGCCCAACTTCAATTCGCCACCAAAGCTGACCGAGGACATGGCGCGGAGGTACTCTATAGTGAAGCCACTACGAAGTACTTTGTGGGCGAGTAGTTCGCACGACTGCTCGATGGTGCGCCCGGAGTCGGACATTTTGGATTGATGATGGTAGGTGGTGTGGTATCCAAGCCACGTCTCTCTGGGGAAGTTTTTCTTCTTCTTGGTCTCTGTCCTGGATTTCGATCTCCTCGGAGTCTTGCGTTGAAATCGTATCGAGATTATTCTATCCGAAAGCTGGCGTCGCGGCGAGTCAACCAATAAAGCAGTGCGTCGGCGTTCGTAGATGGCGAGAGCCAATCTTGAGTTGGCCGTGACAGCTCACGAATAACGAGACGACATCTTGTGTTCTTTGTGATGCCAGCATGAAAGATAGTCTAGTAGTTCTTTGACTGGGATTTTCTTCAGGAAGGCTGCTCCCAGCACTGGGAACAAAGACTTTACTGTTCTTTACGCCACAAATTTTAGTCTTACTCAAATCATTGTAACTTTATATACCTCTTAGAAGCTTGATACAGCCAGTGACTAGTCAGTGGAGCTCTTTCCGCACACTTTGTACTCGTACGAGGTGCTGACAGTATGCCGAGCAAGGGCTAGCCATGACAAGTATACTGCGCCTTCAACTGCCTGCAACAAGAAATTGCACATTGTAACGTTACTCAAGAGTCTTTGATATACAAAATCTAGCCTACACAGTCATGAGTTCAATTTATACAAGGGTGAAGACTGAGACATGTTCATTAGAAGTGAAAGATTGCACAGGAAATCAATGTTATACGTACCTAAGTAAACGAAGTACTTACACTATGGTCTCAGGACCGAATTTCTCTGCTAGAGACTCATCAGGAGAGCCGATATCCTCGTCCTTCTCATCTCCCATACGTATCTCGACACGTGTACGCGCAAACTGCTTTCTCAGATCGGTGTTTTCACCAGACATTGAGGCTTCTGCTGTCGAATCCTCAAGAGGCAAAACAGCTAGATCTAGGTTGAGCATACGAAATTGAAACCAGACATTCCCGATTTCCGAATTATGACGGAAGTGTGGATGCGAAGGATCGCGCGCCATGTTTAGAATGTCCGATTGAATCTTCTCGTCGCTGAGTGAGCACGCCGCTTTGAGCGGACGGATCTGTACGCATGCCAGCAACGCGATCCCGAGGCCACCGTCGATGTCCCACTTCCCAGGGCCTAGACCATCAAGTACATAGTTCCTTGATATGATAATATCAGCAGTTGCTGCAATTCGTCGGTTGACGTTGTACCACTCTTCTGGCTGGAGTCTTCTCCTTGGATTGCCTCTAAGGGCGGCATGCTTTTTATAGAATGAGGATTTGGAAGGACCTTTATAGGATTGGCTATTGGCACGCAAGATGCGTGCGGTACTATTGTTGATGGACATCTTGAGTCTAGGTCAAAATCAGTATGTCAATATTTTTATACTTATGTCATGTTCAGAACTCATTGGTACATGCACATTACCATGTGACACCTGCTTAAATAATAGTATTTCCTTGTACAATTGAAGGGCATATAACCTACACAGCCCTGAATCATCTGAAAATTAGATGTTTTTGTCCTCTGCATACATACGATGCGGTTTAAAGGGGCAACAAAGACGCTGTCCGCCAGTAACAACAGTGCCCATTACTGTGAAAAGCAAAAGTCTTTGACATGAGAACTGATACTTCAAAGTCTTTTGATACCTAGGTACACTCCTCAAGCCCTTCAACAACCTTATCGCTCTAGATAGAGTGCCTGGCTTGAATACGAACAGTAGGTTGTTGGCTGAATCCAACGCACAACAAAGGCTGAATGATCCGATCTTCTAGTTACGTGATTTCAATCATAAAACGCTGGGAGCTTGTTTTCAATAAGCTGTGTATAAATATTTCACGCAGTAACACCTTGTTTTGAACCTTCAGGAGGAAATACCTTGCAACTTCGGGACATATTGCAGGTGTAGTTCTCGTTCCAAAAGACTCTTTCCACTGCCAAAATTACAAGCTATCGATCAACAGAATATCTCCAAATTACAATAAGCACGCAGACCAAACTAGAATCCTTGAACCTCGCCTAGGTACACATAGTTCAAGACACGATCATGTGTTTCTATACCCAGTTCGTCACCAAGTGCCGCCATTGCTCTGCTGTTATTCGGACGCTACAGAGTGCTTGGGCATTCTGTCCCCAGCGTGGCAAGTGTGTCTATCAATGTCGATGAACGCAAACCACATTGGCGATGTGCAGTCGCTGTCAGAATTACTAGATTGCGAGTAGCTTGGGGGCTATTCTGGCCGGACTCATTGGCAGAGGGCTGTCCTGAGTTTATATCACTCGCATCAAAGAACGATTTCGGCAACCCATTCATCTTTAATCCGTTCTCTTTGGTCTTAAGCTGTGCTAGACTTTCATACGAAAATGCCATTAGAAATCCTTCTCCCCCTTGATGATTTCCGCTACCTGTTCCCCTGTTGTTTCCTGGAAGTTTCTCCCAATACTTTCCATGCCCGGATCCCTGTTTGTGTCAATCCTGAAGCCTGTGGAAAGTATCGGATGATTTTAACAAGAGTAAGGGGCGATACGTAGGTCTCTGCCAATAGAAAGCCGGCCCATTGCTCATTTGCGGCGTATGCAAGGTATAGATCAGCATTCAGGGGTACATATTGGCATTCTGAGGAATGATTGGAATGAGATACTCGCCCTCGATCGCCCTCCACTACCTGGGCTAATTACACCATCGCCGTCGGGCAGCTTACCTTCAAGCTGGCTTGCCAGCAACCTCCATTGGGGGCCTGCACGGGAGCTATAGCCAATCAACCTGAGATGTATAACGACTCTGCCGCAGACCAGCATACGTAAGCAGAACGGGCGAATCGGCATCAGCATCTCTTGATGCACTTTCTGGGTTGCAGATACTCGCGCACTGTCGGTGTCCTGATTCCAAAAGCTTGAAACTACTGATTGCAAATCCAGACCCTTCCGGAAGCACGTCGGAGCCCGATAGCGTCCCATGACTTACCGGAACTTTCGTTGCCACCCAGTCATGAGTACCAACATCCCGTTCATCTGTGCCTCCGCGCCTCAGAGTGGAGGTAGCTCTGGCATGATATAATAGAGTAATGATCCTTCCGACTTTTTACACGGGCAATCGTTCTAGGGCTATTCCGCATCTTGTTTCCTCACGACCTTATACTACCAGACTTAGAGCCTGCATGGTCTGAACACAGCGGGCCAATATATAATGTCGGCATACTATATCACCTGGCTCACTGCATCGGCTATCGACCATCCCATTGCCGCACTGATAGTGGCCTTTGTTAGTGCCCTGGTGTGTTGGAGTGTCGTTGGATATGCACGCTCGCCTTTGCGAAAGTATCCGGGGCCTCCTCTGGCAGGTGAGTTACCTATGACAAGCTACCGCGTGATTGAACACTGGCAACGAAGCTGACGGCATGTATGGCTGGGAAGCTTGGACTAACTACTGGATGGTGTATCACGCCTCTCGAGGGTCAATGCATGAAATCAACAAGTGGCTACACGAGAAGTATGGCCCTGCTGTAAGAGTTGGGCCAAATATGTTATCTCTGGATTGCCCATCCTTGATCAAGACCTGCTTTGATGTGCGAGGTATCTGGCGGAAGGTGAGTAGTACCAGCGCTGTTTTTGGCTTAGTTATTGACCTCTTGTATCTGCAACTAGACCGAGTTTTATACTGTAAGCGGTGTTCGAAGCAACGGACGAATCACGTACAATATATTCAGCGAGACGGACAACGAAGAATTCACTCGGACAAAGAGACCTATCGCCAAATACTTTTCGGTGAATGGCGTGTTGCAATTTCAGGGTCACGTCGATGACGCCCTTGCACACTTCGTCCGCCAGATTGACGCGTGATTCGCTAGCGGGCGAGACGCTGCCAAATCCTTTGACTTCGGAGAGTGGACAAACTTCTGTGAGTATCTCTTACCAGACGAGCGTTGGCAGTCACTGATGTCTATACTTGAAGTGGCTTGGGATATGGTAGGTAAAGCTACATATGGGAAGCGAATTGGCTACCTGGACCACGGGCATGACTTTGACGACACCATCTACAAAGCTGCAACTGCATCGGACTATCTCTCTACGATCGGTATGCATCCCAGTCTTGATATGTTCCTGGACAAGAACAGAATATATCGCATTGGTCCGCCATCTTTCCATTCTTTGGTCGCTTTGTCCATGCAGCATCTCATGGACAGGTACAGCGGCAAAGACAAACATGATCCCGCAAAACCCGACTTTCTTGCCGGATACATTGAGTCAAAAGCCGAATATCCCGATGTAGTTGATGACGAAAGGATTATATCCTATCTTCTGGTCAATCTATCTGCGGGAGCAAACACGACAGCGGTCTTACTGCGATCTATCATCTATCTAAGTCTGAAACATCCCACAGTCTGGAGTCGCTTAGAGGCCGAGATCCTCGCTGCGCCTTTTGCACAAAAGAGTCCTCCAACAAATTTGCCGGCGCCGTATTCGGAGGCCCGGATACTTCCCTACCTTGAAGCGGTGGTGCGCGAATCCAATCGTCTCTGGCCGGGCGATTGCTTCCCGATGCAGCGATACGTCCCCGCCAGCGGTCTCAATCTACCCGACGGCTCTTTTGTGCCAGAAGGTGTGATCGTGGGCTTCAATGCTTTTGTCCTCCACCGTAATAAAGACTTTTGGGGCCACGATGCCGAAGACTTCCGACCTGAGAGATGGCTGCGCGACGAAAAGGGAGGGGAGTCAGAAGCTGAGTACAAACAACGCCTTACGAGAATGAATAACCATGACCTATCGTTCGGTGGTGGGAATCGCAAGTGTCTCGGGCAACATCTGGGCTTGATGCAGGTGTACAAGACGGTGGCGACCCTGATTGGGCTTTATGAATTTGAGTTAGTACACCCGGAGAAGGACTGGACAATTAAAACTAGTATCTTTCGGAGGCAGTCGGGGATTGAGTTGAAGCTGAGAAAGAGGCCGGGAATGGAGATTCGTGAGGATGTCGGACTCGACGAATAAGGGGGCGTGGTCAACGTACCGATAGAGTCGAATGCCTGTCCTTGACGTCTACCTGTCATTCACTTGCGTCATCAACGATGCCGTAGTCTTCCAATGAGATGTTTCTATTTACGCTGAACAGATCTTCATAATCTTCTTTTCCTCGACTGACGGTCGCCATCCAGCGAAACCAAGCCAATATTCGCAGTTGGTGCAGGTAGCGAGATGACTCGAGTGCTGATCTCGATGAAATCATGAAGGAGATCCGCTCTGTTCGCGTAAAGCTCCGACAGTGGTGTCAATACGCATTTTCTCTGGGTACAGAAGGCAAGGATACTGGGCCCGGGAATAGAAATGTCTCAGAGAGGCTGCGATAGTTAGAAGTATTTGGTCGATCCGAATCGCGCAAGTTCCACCCACCATAACAGTCCCTAGTATGGTAAGATCTATACTGACTCGTTGAAGGATACTTTTTACTTGGCATCACCAGGTGACACGTTAGATCCTTGAAACATCGTTCGCCATGACGGTGCTTAGATAGTCCTTGGTTCCAAATTTGAACGACACTGCGATGGGAATGCTACGTTCGATAACAACTCTAATAACGACACCTTGAAGGCCTCCTTATAAAATGGTTGGCCGTTCCTGTCCCTTCTTGCGTCGCTGGTCCTGGAAATCCGACTTGCTTATTGTATAAACCTTTATCACCTATATACATATGTAGCATCTTAATATCCAACTAATCATTGCGATTTCTCCGTGGGTGGACTAACGTCAACCAACTCTTGAACGTTCAGCACTTGGGCTCCTAGCGAAACATGCGATGGAATGCAATTTGAGCCCTATCAAGTAACTTGAATTCCCAAAGTGGTAGAAAGTGACAGTGTCGAAGACATGTGATGACACATGAAAAACATACGAGGTGTAGTCACTGGGATTCTAGTAAACCAAGTGCTTGGGTCCGACGGGATTTGACATCAGCTCCCTACAACGTGAACTAAGCGGGAGAAGTTATTATGGTCAACGAGCTTAGCAATATTGACTAAGATTCCAACATGGACTTTAAGATGTTATCAGTTGATCCACAGATCCCCCGATCATGTTGTGAGTCGTGATCAGCTTGCAGAACATCGATAGTATTCGCCATTGTTTGGGTCTTTGCTATACTTGATATTGCCAATTTTCGAAAGCTTATCAGCTCTAATAGCGAAGCTTTGTGTCTACCTGTCCGGGTAATTCGTGATCTCTTGAGCTCTTTCCTCGCCACATGGGATATTCCCTGAGGATGTTGCCGTTCTAGCCACCCCGTGAATCCACTTGAACCGCTATGTAGGTCTACCGCTTTGCAACGATCACTTCTCCTAGCTGCTTCTTCCCTCGATCTACAATTGATTATGAAAGGAATACCGAACACTTACCGAACACTATTTATTCTTGTCCACTTGCATTCTGTAGAGGGCGTTCCTCGCAGTTGTCTTTAGTAAGGGCATACCACGAGTTATTGAGCGAGTAAATACATGCTATGGAACAAAAAGGAGCGTAGTCAGGAAACTGACTACGAAGTCTTTGGTTACAGGAGTAAGGTACTCCAGCGAGACAGTTCGGGCACCGGGATCTGACAAAGCTGATATCGGTAAGAGCACAATTGTGGCCATGGCAAGCCGCAGCATCCCGCTCCCCGGTATTTCCACATGCGCTGCCAAGCGGCTAATCGCAAAGAGGGCACGACATAACCGTAACGCAGCGTAACAGTCAAGAACACGATACACTGGTAACATGAAAGTCTAGGACTGGAGAAGGCAAAGGGCGTACATGCACCATAGTTACAGTCTCAAGCTAGTGATCGGCAGAGCCTCGACCGAACCAGACCCAACCCGCCGCCCCCCTCCTCGTACGAATTGCGTGCGCACAATCCGATGCTGATGGACACACTCGATGGGCCTAAAGAGGATGCTCGCAAGGAATGAGTTGGCGTTATGAGATTACCTTGCCGTAGCTGACTGGCTTCACGCACTATCGATGAACATTATATGCCTTATATTCCGTGCCAGACGTGAAATGCCAAAGGCACTTGCATTTGGTTGCGCAGACCGCCCAAATGCCAAAGAGCGAAATGCTAAACCACGCCGATCCTTGCATGCATGTAGTCGTAGTCAGCCTGCGCGGTCCATGTGAGTAGATTCTCGAATAGCTCCAAAATGCGGAGCACCTCTACACCAGTTCCTCTGAATAGGAATGGGGTAGATGAGGCAGGGATATTTGAGCGAGCACGATCTCGGGACATTGATTGATGTGCTGTTATGATAGTTGTCTACTCGACCTACTAATCAGGGCAACTCAAGGCTGGACCTGCTGCGCGATAGGCATTATTTCGAATGTGGCCGTTTCATATGTCTGCTTCCGCTGCTGCCGTGCTGGCCCGGAGAGGAATGCGATGGAACGTCGCCTGCGGTATACGTGCAGCTTGACACAATACCATATGCCGAGGGATGCTAGGAGATTTGTGTACATGTCGGTGGGCTTTGCCAATCGGAGACGCCCATGATTCTGGATTATTGCAACCGCGAGTCTTTGGCGAGGCGGTTGCAGCGGATGGAAATACGTTGTGTCCGTCTACTGGACGGCTCGACGATGATTCACCCACCTGTCGATAACTTACCTCAGTTGACAACGGTGCCGATGCCAGCGAAGAACTCAGAGTACTGGACAGGAGCGTAAATATGTAAACCATGTCATCGAGCTTCGATAGGTATCCCGTAGTCTATGCCAGAAGTCTCATTGCCGCCGTTCCCAACCCCATGCAAGGCGTCAAGATTCCGAGTCCCGTTGCAACGGTCGCGCCCCTTTTTGGGATGCTGGTCATCTGCGGGCGGCGTTAATCAAGCTTGGCAATGGGTGGAAAGGCTGCTGCTTTGCTATTTTTGTACACTTCGGCTCATTCACCGACTAGGAAGCTCGCAAGGAAGCTAGGGCACTCTTTGGGCATCAGGTGATAAACGATCCGTGGATCACCGTGAGTCGTGAATTTGCAGCTGTTGTGGCATTGAACAGGGTTTTGACAGCTTTGTCTTCCCGTGATCGTGGCAAATATTGCCTAGGCCATCCCCCTCCATTGGATGGGTAGATCAATGGGTTTAAGAGACTGATGTGAAGGATGATGTCGATGCAGCTTCTCTTGGCGGTCTGTACACAGTACCCCTCAGTAACTGACCTCGATACCAAGGCAGACAGGCAGACAGGCAGGCAGGCAGACAGTGAGATTTGGGAGCTAGCCCCGCCGCGGGCCGCCGAGGCGAAGATGAGGATTGAGTACACCTATAGGTACATACATACCTCTACAGTAGGTACCTATGTAGCGGCCATCAAGGGATATGATAAGATGGGTAGGTAGGCCAAGTAGAGCATAGCGAAAAAGGGGCCTGAAAGATCCGAAGCCGGGCACCTATAATTGTCAGATTTGCATTTGGCTTGCGAAAAGAGGTAGACCTGACTCTGGCCAGGAATTGCCTGCACCAGGAGTCAGTTCAAAGTCCTGCCAATTTCGCGCGTCGTGTTACAGAACGCGGTTGGGTTTCACCCAAGAGCCTGAATCGACCTGTCGGACATGATCGGGTCGTATTGCCAAAGCAGTCATGGACTTGCTTTGGATGACGATCGTTCTAATACTCGGGACAGCGTCAATGCCCTCGAAAGGCGGTGACTGGGCAGCGACTGGGCTGTTGGTTGTGGCATTGACCCCGTCAGACTGGCAACTCGGGTGTTTTATGCCATTGTGCCTTGGAGCCTTTGACCGAGCCAGGCCTTGCTGCATATCCGACACCCTTGTACCCGCCATCGTGGTCCATGGGCGGCCCGCTTGACGGCTGAAATTGCCGGGCTGGACCAGGTTGACTGATCGATGCTTCAGGATTTCAGGACACAAAGCCGATGTTGGTAGCTTGATGCCTCACAGTTTACCTGGCCGTGACTAGTCTAAGAACCCTTGTACTGTACATAGATATAGATTTTGCACCTCCTGACCTAATGCCGTCTGACGCCACTACACTGCCATTTTTCCTTCTTGTTAAAGAGTGCTAGATCGGAAGAGTTTCTTGTTCTAAGAGCGCAATGCTTCAACAAGCCATAGCCTGGGTTGTTTTGGTTCGCGCACAGGTTTGTGCTGCACTATGCTTGTAGTGTGTGATATCAGCCTCACAAAACACTTGGTAGACAGCGAGCCTGCTTTCTGGTACTGTCAAATCAGGAAAACTGATGGCATAGAGCGACTACCGTGGGCGTCAGGCTAGGTGTGCCACTAATAAGCAATTCGAAAAAGTAGGAGGGCTGCCCAAATATCGTATCATAAGCCCCTCGCCATCTGGCTAGGGACGACGACGGAATGGTGCGCGCCCTTTGGTAGACATCGGTCCTAAATCCGCCCTCGACGCCTTTCATCAGTGGCTGAACCCTTCTCCCCGCAGTTCTAGCGACAAGAACTGTCTTTCTATCTCACGACTGTGATCTCTAATGTTCAATTCCGTTGGGGACTGAGACATATGACGAACGCAGGGAATTCGGCCGTAAAAGCGCACGGGACTAGGGACGGCTGTCTTCAACAGCGGTTACTTTCAAGTGTTGGTAACAAACGCGTGCTTTCGCCCAGAATGGTTGTGTCTCTAGCCTGTATCTTATTGGTACACTTTCCAAGTTGTCCGAGTTTATAGGTTATAGGCATGTAATGATAGACATGATGTACGAGGTTTGCTTGTAATCGGCAATAACCTGGGTATAGCTACGAGCACAGCCGTAAATGGAAATGAAGAACATGGCGGGCCTCCCTGAACAAGGAGACATCGAATGATACCCCATCCCTTTCTTTGCCTCGAGCTTTTCCCTTGGCGACTTTCAAGGGATAGAAGATAATTGAAGATTGCACCTCATATCGTAACGGATCCCCCCTACAGTAGAACTAGCGCGTTTGATCGGAAAAGGGTTCAGGTCGTCAAGTGCAAGGGAGCGGTTGGCACCGCCTGTAGGTAGACTGAGGAAAACGCAAACGGATGTCCGTTCATTGGCATTTGAAGCTGTCTAATTGCCTTGACTTGAGCCTTTCAAGGCCTCTTCTGAGGCCCTCCATGCCTACCATGTGTAGGTAGCATAGATACCTCTTCAGGTAGCCTGCACTGCGGGAAGCACAGCGCTTGGTTGAGGCTTTGAGCCGGGTGGGTGGGCAACCAGTACCTGCGTACTTACTTAGGGTCCTATTATTGTGTTGGCCTGCTTGCACTAGGACAAGGCTACCAACCTGAGGATACTAGGTATGGTAGGTATCTTATAGTGGCCTTACTGCTGCGTTCTTGGACTCAAAGCCCCCGTAAACTCAAGGGATACCCGCGATGAAAACCTCAGCTTGGCCTCGCCTCTCTTGTTGGGCACGATTGGGCCTGCAGTAATGTGGGACTTACACATCCGCACATCCAGAAAGTACCTACAGATTTGTATCTATCGTAAAGGCACAGTTCCCTGCATTCTCATCTACAATCTTTCACCGGAGCTTTTGTTCTTGATAGTTGTATGTAAGTCAGATTCAAAAGGCATCATGAGTGTTGGCTGCCCAAGAGTGTTGTCG
The DNA here is from genome assembly GCA_022578815.1 of Xylariaceae sp. FL0016. Lineage (NCBI taxonomy): Eukaryota > Fungi > Ascomycota > Sordariomycetes > Xylariales > Xylariaceae > Xylariaceae sp. FL0016. The sequence continues at coordinate 626,298 of MU388741.1, forward strand.
TACTTTAACACCGTCTCCAGCCGATATACGGGAAGTTCAGGTAGATACCTGTAAAGGCCACCAGCCCAGATACCTAAGCAGCTGTATCTCTGCCCCGTGCACGCCTCTAGGTACCTAAGGTCAGGTACCTAGGCCAACCCCATTCTTGCCTGTTCCCTCATTCCAGTCAATCAAGAGCCCCAAACGCGCCTCCCAAAAATCCACTTTTGGCCCCAGACCCAGGAGAGGCGAGCAAGATACATAGATTAGGTAGAGACGGAGGGAGGAAGCTGTGTGCACTGGACCTGGCCCCATTGGCAATCCCCCGACCGCCTTCCAATCCACCCTCCACCTCCGCTCTCCTGATTCCTCCCATCTTCTTGTCTCTTACCTCGATACTTCTTTTCCCTCTTTTCCTCTTCCCTCCTCTGACACCCATCGTTCAACCTTCCGACCACCGTTTTCCTGGGCGAGGGTCCGATTCCAGAATAATCACTGTCTGCCTCTCTTATCCCCCTTCTCACCGGGTCTTTGATTTATTTCGTCACCCTCAGGTAGACACTAGTTATCCTTACATTCTCCGACATTCACTCGTGTCGGTCGCTTGGTAAGTTTCCCTCCCCTCCCCGGTCGGAGCCTCCAGCCTGTCCATTCATTCCTTCAGTCTCGCATCCAACACAACATCTCCTCTGTCACTTTCGACCCTAGGGCCCGTTTCTACTGAGCCTGACTGTGACTTCTGCTGCCTCGTCTTTCAACCTCCTGATTCTATGCAAGGCTGGTGAGATTATTTGTCTCTTGCCCTACATCCATCCACCGCCCATTCATCTTTGAGGCATGGGAAAACCTGCTTTGGTGTTTGCCTCCAGTCACCAACCCCTACTTCTTTATATCAACATTTCGCAACTTGGTCCTCCTCCATCATTCCCTCCGTCCACCTTTGCAAGCCACAACGCATAAAACATCAGCTAACCAAATCTTACCAGACCCAGTTCAAGCACCTCTTCATATCCTCTCTTGATCGAGATCGTCCCGGTAGCTGTCAAAGCTCCACCAATTTTCAGTATGACGACCATGGTACGTCGACTTTCCCTGCTTGAGTTTCATTTAGATTCCTAGACCGCTACGTCGATTATTGACGAGGCTCTCCCCCGCAATCCACGTGAGAGTCACAGAATTGCGGTGTACATTCTTTGGCCTCCAGGCTTTGCGGCCTTCCACCTTCAGCCATCCTCACACATACATTCCACCTTGCTTCGCAATAGTTTATATTCCAGAAGTATACTGATTATTCGTCGGTAGGATCTCCGCGTCGGTAATAAGTACCGTATTGGCCGAAAGATTGGGTCAGGCTCCTTTGGTGACATTTACCTCGGAACCAACATCATCTCAGGCGAGGAAATTGCTATCAAGCTCGAATCCGTCAAGGCCAAGCACCCCCAGCTGGAATATGAAGCCAGAGTCTACAAGTCGCTCGCTGGCGGTGTTGGTATTCCCTTCGTTCGTTGGTTCGGTACTGAGTGTGATTACAATGCCATGGTTCTGGATCTACTTGGCCCCAGTCTCGAAGACCTCTTCAACTTTTGCAACCGAAAGTTTTCGCTGAAGACCGTTCTCCTCCTTGCCGATCAACTTATTTCCCGCATCGAGTACATTCACGCCAAGTCCTTTATCCACCGAGATATTAAGCCCGACAACTTTTTGATGGGCATTGGCAAGCGTGGTAACCAGGTCAATGTCATCGACTTTGGCCTTGCCAAGAAGTACCGCGACCCCAAGACTCACTTTCACATTCCCTATCGTGAGAACAAGAACTTGACTGGTACTGCCCGATATGCATCCATCAACACCCATTTGGGCGTCGGTAAGTGACACTCTCCCACGCTACTCATAACATGCTGACATGCATACAGAGCAATCGCGCCGTGATGACATGGAGTCTCTGGGCTACGTCATGCTCTACTTCTGCCGTGGTTCCCTCCCCTGGCAGGGTCTTAAGGCTGCTACGAAGAAGCAGAAGTATGACCGTATCATGGAGAAGAAGATGACTACCCCCACCGAAGTTCTGTGCCGTGGGTTCCCCAACGAGTTTGCCATCTATCTGAACTACACTCGCTCCCTTCGGTTCGACGACAAACCCGACTACAGTTATCTCCGCAAGATCTTCCGTGACCTTTTCGTTCGCGAAGGATTCCAGTATGATTATGTCTTCGACTGGACGGTTTACAAGTACCAGAAGAACGCTCAGGCTATTGCCCAGGCTGCCGGCCAGGAGGGCGAGGACGACAAGGCTCGAGCTGGCCGGACGAACGCTGCCACCGCCGGTCAGACCCCTCAGCCCGGTGCTAAGCCCAATGCCATTCCGAGCTCTCGCCGCAAGGTGATTGCTGGCGTTGACACTCCCGAAACCAACCGTGCCGTCGGAGGAAGCGAGAGGATGTGAGTGTCTCGCCAGCCCAGCCCAATCCAGTCCAAGTATTCCTAGTAAGGAATCATTTTCCTTTCGAGTTTGGTGTGATTCATAACGCTGGCCGGAGGAATTGCTGACATGATTGCTGACACTTCAGGCGATAAACAGGCAGCTGCGCTCAGCTTCCAAAGGTCAAGGCGCTGGGTCTGGATTCCCAGTCGGTAACTTCCGCGGAAAATGATTTATCCAAATCTCGTTGTTTTGGACTTACCTCTCGAGTTGTGATGGCATGAAGGATTTACCATCGACACAACCGACCCCAACCCCCCCTCCGTGCAATACCCGCCGTCTCCCAGGTCTTCGGCATGAAAACATCGCGCATCACGAGATCATGGTTGTATACGATACGGGTACCACGCGCCGCTTCTTTCATATCATAAGGATTGCTTTTGTTTCTGTTCTTCGATGATCTTAGTTTACGACTCCACTACTTCGGCTCAGACACGTCTCAAGGGACTACGGAAGGCATGATACGACATCGGGCTACGCCCATGCATATCGGCCTTTCGGACTACTTTTGAGTTTGTTTGAACGGCACGCCCGGCATTCTGATATGTTCGGGATGTCGTCCATACTCCCAAGGTATCGAGTCGAGGAAGGCCACCACTTTTCCTATACGCACCATTCGATAGGCGAAGCGGCCACTGAGGAACAACCCTGCTGTCGACTGTCCAATCACCACGACCAGGCACCTTCGATGCGATACATGAGCCTTCTGGTATGATGAGCCCGAGAGTTTTCATTGCTATCAGGATTTCATTTTCTTTCCTACGCACTTTCATGTTCGGATGTTGGAACTCGTCGCGTCGGGACTACTCCTGGGGATGTTATCATGAGGGGACGACATTGCCTGGCAATTGACTGCCCAGTTCCTTCGGCTTGGTGTTTGACTGGTCCATGCTTGCCACAGACTCAGCCACGGAAACTCGTGCACTGCCAAGGTCCAGGCAATGAGGAGTGGTCGACAGCAGACTAATGAAGTCCATTCTGTTATCACCACGATCATGCAAAATTTTTGGCAGAATGGAGGACGTCATAGGGCAGCAGTAGAGTCTCTCGGCAAAGCTGAGATTGCATCCTGGCATGGTAAATTTGCGGGCAGAACACTACACGTCAGTACCAGCCAATAAGTTTTCCGAGATGTATGATGCCGAGAGACTGGTCGGAGGGATCAGGTTGGAGTTGCGCAGCCGCAGGATAAGCAATTCGGGCTTCGACATTTGCTCAGCAACCTGCCACGATAGGCACCTCTCCGACCGCCGGATACTGAACTGCGAATGATTCATATACACTAGATAGTTATTAAGACTGGGTTTCCTTAACCTTGACCCTATTAATTGTGATCCAAATGCTTAGCATGTATACCTATAACGTTACGAGTGATATGAGCACTTCGGGAATTCTTCGGAAGAGACTGCGAGCACGATATCAGCACGCATCAACGTATTCTCCGGCCAAGCTCTTCGTTAACGGTCTGCATTGTTTCCAGATGTCCCTCAATATTGAAGGTGAGTTTGAACCAGACGGCCTTTCACAGTTTTAGTCACGTATCCGGTTTGTCTATGAGCTTACCTTGTACCAGTCTGCTTTGTAGACATCTTGCTGGATTTGATGTTGGTCGATAGGCTATGTTGCGGCAAGGCTTGATTCGGCTGGTAGTAACTATTGTCAGTTTTTCGAAAATAACTACCTCTTTGAAAACAGAGAGCCTCACGATATGTTGGAAATATATATTGCATGCGGCAGGATCAAGGTACACATTTCCTAGAATATGCAAGTCAACTTACAACAACCTTCATCTAAAAACTTTAGCATCAGGATGTGATTGCGCCTCACTTGAGTACCATCTGGCCAGTCAAAATAATATAGCCCTGATTGTAGATACTGGATATAACGATACCAAGAACTATCTTGATAATGTACACTTGGCCTCTGATCACGAGCTGCATGAACCTGCGTACCTGAGGTGGTGCTCCTCAGTACCTAATGTTCCAATGTTCCTGGCCTGTTAGGTACATCCCTGAGGTAAGTACTTACCTACCTTAAGTACTTTAGGTGTGAGGTAAGTGGTAATGCCTGCCGGTGCTATATGGCCCCACAACGCCTAGCCTGTGCAGCCCACGCCTTAGATCTAGATATCCCCTGTCGTGGGGTTTCCTGGCTGGAACAACATCCAACGCTGGTTCTTAACGTCATACCATTTGATTGAATGTCAATCCCATCACTTGGTCTTTTCGGTCTTTTCTGATATTCTCTCTTTCTCCGACTCTCGTATATAGGTTCCCACCTCACGTTATTCATGGCTACTAATGGCACTTCGGTTCCCGACATGGGGGAGCCGATCCCCATCATTGACGTCTTTATCCTAACTTTCAACGCGGCCAAAAGTCTGATCAATGTTCCTATCTTCTCCAAGCACCTCTATGACTGCTTCGGTCAGAGGAGCCAAAAAGCTCTGCCCGAGCTCGTTGTCGTGTAAGTGTCAGCGTCAGATTGAATACATGGAACTGACGAGAATTCAGTTGTTTGCAAGAGATGGCACCCCTTGCGAAAGCCTTCATTGGTTCCTATATGCTCAGCCCCTATTTCCAGTCCTACGAGTCCGCAATTAATGCCGCTGCTGCCCGTTTCATATCCGACGAGGAACGACGACTCCAAGCAAGCCCCGATCCCCCATATACTTTGATCAAGACTGGTAATGTTGGTATGACCGGCATTATGCTTTTCGCTCTACATCCCGAGAACATCCATAACCTCCAGGCTGCTGAGGTTGGCTTTGGCGCAGGCGACATGGCCAACAAGGGTGCCGTCGGCATCAGATTACTCTATACTAAAGAGAACTACAAAGCTCAGGTCAAGGAGACGGAACTGACCTTCGTGAGCACGCATTTGGCTCACACAGAGTGGAACCTCGAGAAACGCAACAAGAACTGGGAAACAATAGTCTCAGGCTTGTTATTCGAAGATCCCAAGAAACTCATTCGTCCATCGGCCGAGCCCACGCCACGCCATTCTCAAGACGGACAAGAGTCGCAACCCCTAATGGACCGCACACTGGATGAGCAGGAGAAGGCAATGCAGAAGATCTCCGTATACAAGCCGGGTAGCCACCTCTTCGTAGCTGGTGATCTCAACTACCGAATTTCCAAGACTGCGCCAGACAGCACTTCGAAATTTCCCGTTTGTGAGCCCGAGAGCCCTTATCATTGGAGAGCATTCCTGCAGCGGGACCAGCTACGCATCGAACAAGATGCCAAACGGACAATGCAAGGCCTGGTTGAGGCTGCTATCAACTTTCCGCCCACCTACAAGGTTGTATGTAAGCCCACGGTGCATTCCGGCTCGACGTTGGAAGATATCGCTGTAGAACAGGATAACGCCAATGATCCTAAGTGGACATGGGCACCTCATCGATGGCCCAGCTGGTGTGATCGTGTCTTGTTCACCAACATTCCCTGGTGGGCGCAGGCTCCCGCCGATGAGCACAAGGAAATGAAAATCACCGTCTACGACGCAATTCCGCCTCTCCAGACCAGCGACCACCGGCCTGTCTATCTCCGCCTTGAAGTCCCCGTCATGCCGCCTTCTAAGCTATCGCCCAGTGACTTGGCCTACGAGACAGAGCTGGCCCTCGAACGGTCTGAGCCTCCTGACCCACGTGTCAAGCTACCCTACCCCATCGACATCCAATCTTGGGAGCATCGGGCTTATGTCAAGAAGTGGGAGTCTATCATAGGCTGGTCGATGGTCATCTCAAAATCGAAACAAGGCATTGCTGTTTTCGTGACCATCCTTGTTCTTGGCATGGGCACCTGGTGGCTCAGGTCCAGCTAGAACTCGGCTCTGAACAAGTCCAGGAGTTTCTACGTTTCACTTTCGAGTGGCCTTCAATCAGGTTGGAAATCTGCATTAGATTGGGCTGCAAAAAAAAGTAACGGCGTGGCGGGTTTAATCCATTTGTTGCGGGCATAGTGTCCGGGGGTAGTTTTCTAGAAGGCACTTTTTTCCACCGCGGCGCTATGGCTATCGATTCCATATTGGAGGGGTTGGCGTTTTGGTTTAGTTGTAGAAAACTATGAAGAGCTAGAGTTTCTTTATTTCGTCTGTTTTTGCATGGATGGTATGGTCGGCAGCATTGTTGGTGGTTTTGGTGGTATATATATACCCTTGGCGCGGTAAAGTCTCCATGAAGTTACTTCTAGCTTGAATTCTCCCACCTTCTAATGCTGGTTGGAATAGACGAGAAATGATAACCATTCTTTAAGGAAGCCGTGAGCAGCTATTTAGCCAACCGAGCTGATTTTCTGCGCCCGCCGATAATGTAAAGAAGGTCTCATCTTTCTCATTTAGATATGATGAGATCGGAAGCCCGGGGCGTCCTTAGCCTGCCGCATACGGACAATTACATAGTGAACAAGGGAGGACTGACACCTCGTCTTTCTTTGTCGCGGCCAGGGCGTTTTGAACCAGATTACTTACAATGCGAAATTTATCGAGCCATTGTCCAACTCAGGTCCTGGGTTTCCCTCCTTTATCAGCAATAGCTTCGGGACATCTTGCTTGGGTGTCCAGCTGTAGGATCGACTATTGTCCATACTATTCCTTGCAAGTGTTACTTGACGATATTCGGTTGCTTACCACATTCGACGAATACGATGGACGACCAAGACACGCAACCCTACATCGAGCGCTCGCGGCAAGACCGCCAAGTCGAACTGGCAAGGGTTGCAGAGGAACGTAACGCGGACATGGCGATGATTCTGAACCTGTCGGTAAGTGGCCTTTTGATATTTGTATCATCTGGTATTCGGGTGTCTCAGGCAGTATTTGGCTACATCAAAAAGGCTTCGCCCACAAGACAAGATTCGTTAGACACATCACAAAAGCAGAGACTGACACTCGACACTTCAGTGGCGAGTGAAGAACTCAACAGCCCACGTCGAATACATCGGCGGGCTGGACACGCATAAGCTCAGGCGCGACGTGGTCACACTGGGTAAAACCGTCCAGGAGGGCGCCGAGAGACTATTCATACGCCCCGTGGTAGACGCGCATGGAGAAATACGGCGTCGGCGAGAAGAGGAGCGCCGACGCCGAGAGAGCCAGGCTCTGGCGCGCGGGGACAGGAGCAAAGGCGACACGAGGAGCTGGCCCGAGGCGCTGCGAGACGCGGCGCCCGTGGACCGGCAGGACCGGGGGCGAAACGCGCTGGCGAGGAGAGCCGGCGAGGGCGCCGAGGAGAGGAGGGAGAGGCTGGCGGAGGAGCAGGCGAGGAGGCGCGGGGATTTCCGGGGCATCCTGGCCCAGATCGATACCGCGCCCATCGCGGTGCTGGCGCACAACTTGCTGGTGGGGAGGCGGGAGGCGGCGAGAGCACTGGAGCGCGAGCGGGTGAGTCGCCTCCGGGGCGCGCAGATCACGGACGAGGGGGCCGCGCCCGACGCGACGGGAGGCGGCCGGGAGCTGCCGACGGAAGATGCGGAGATCCCGCTCCCGCACGTCGGCGCGCCGTTCTTCGGCAGCGCGCATGTGTTCTACGTGATCCAGTTCTGGGACGAGAGCGAGCGGAGGCGGATCCGGTGGATTCTCAAGGTCCCCGCGAGCGGGACGGCGGACACCTGGGGAGAGGGCGACGCGGAGGCCCTGCGGACGGAGGCCTTGATGCTGAACTGGTTGAGGATGGAGACGGGGACGCCGGGGCAGGGTGGCGTGCCGGTGCCGGAGGTGATCGAGGCGGATGCTTGGATGAACAACGACCTGCGTGTGCCGTATATTATTATGGAGTATGTCAGCGGGCGACGATGCGAGGACGTCTGGTTTGATGTTGACGGGAAGTGCGAGTCAGCCGAGCAGCTGAGACAGCAGCGAGTCACGATCTTGGAGAATGTGGCCCGGGCGGTGGTGCAGCTGGGACGATGGGATTTTGATCACGGGGGATCGCCTGCGTTCGACAGGGAAGGCCACTTGGACGGTACGGATCCGCTGAAGGAATTGGATATACAGTCCATGGTAGATCGGTGGCTTGGGGACGAGAACTGTGAAAGGACACCGATCAATATCGAGCGAGGGCCCTATGAGAACACGCAAAGCATGTATACCGATATGCTCAACACCTGTCCGGCCACATCTGAGATCAGCGAAGGCGTGGATAAGCTACTAAGGTTACTTATTAGACATATTCGGGAACCAAAGTACACACGAGAACGGGATAGTTGGCAAGACCCCATGAGCGATAGGTGTGGTGCTACTAGGACCAACGGGATACAACGCAGACCTTTCGTCCTCACCCACCCTGACCTCAGTATGCGCAATATCATCCTCGCCGAGGACGGCACCACGATACGCGCCATCCTGGGCTGGGATGGCGTGCGTGTGGTGCCGAGATCTTTGGGTCCTTCGGCATTCCCTAGATGGCTCGTCCGCGACTTCAACCCATTCGTGTATGGGTGGCGACCGGCACCGGACTTTTGGCGGAAGGGCCATGTGCCGCCGACTTGTAATCGATTTGAAGACCCGCCTTGGGTCCTGCGAGAGCTGCGGGAGCAGTATGCTGAGATTATGGGAAAGGTCATGAGTGAGGAAAGGCCGCGTATCAGCATGGACATGTATGGGACGACGAGGTGGCATGGGCAAGGCGTGGAACGGGATGAGAGGATGATTGCTGGTGACATGGAAGAGGTGGCCATGACGAGACAATCCCTTCTCGCGCTGTCGCTTGACGCCGCGGTTCGTGATCCGCGCTGCAGGGTGGCGGTCCTGAGACGGGTCCTCGAGAAGTGCTCGCGAAGTTTTGAAGAGTTAAGCTTTGACCATTTCGTAGAAATTTTGGGGGCCGGGGGACATATCGATGGCTACAAGCTGAAGTGTCTGAGGAGGAATCTCCGGGACTTGGTTCAGAAAGGGTTTGTCAAAGGGGCTGTAGTCTGGTGAGGAATGCTGGATGGGTTATGCGTGGTATTGCGCATTGCTTTAGTCTATTTTATCTCACTATGATCACATTGGAGTTTGGAGTTTGGACTTTTCAGGAGAAAGAATCGTCGCGAAGAAGAAAGCCGACATTAAGTAGTTATGCCAGAGGCACCTTGTGAGGTCGCTGCGTGCTCCCCTAGCCTTCAAGAAATTGAGGCCTGGCGCCTGTTATGGTACACACAGCTCAACCTTTACGCTCTTGAGCTGCCTTTTCGCACATGCCACTTCTATTAAGGATAAGTGTTAATGATCTGAATCAGTGCTTCCGCCACCTTCTCGCCCACTGGAACACCGAATGTTAGTTTTGGCACTCAGAATGCTGCCCGGGAGTAGATAAATATGCCAGAGCCCATAGGATGACCGGTAAGGCCCTTGGGAACCGCTCTTAAAGTTCATAAGGGCAGTGAATATGTGACTCACTAAGATCGTAGCCGTCCGCTGTCAGGTGAACTCCATCTTCGTCCCAGTACCTGGCACGGTCCGCCTCCTCCATCGAGTGGTAGGGAAGCGCCTCAAAGAGGTCGAACTTATAACTTTGTAAAGAGTCAGTTGCAGTCTCGTTTGGTAACATCAAGCCGTATTCAAGGCGGAGTTTACAAGTTAGGAAGACTATAAGTCAGAATTGCCTTGTTGACATCTTGGCGTCGGTCGCAGATCTTTTGGACCTTGGCCCGATATTCGGGTACCGTCAGCGCGAGTACTTTGCCGCCTTCTGATAATGCCACATCCCAAGCTTGCTGGAGAGCTTCTATGATGTCAGGCGCATTTTTGTTCCATGTCAGATCGCTGTAGCCATCATCAGCTTTGGTGACTCTGTCACTGTAAGAATTACTTACTTCGATCCGCCCAGTACGATGGTCCAGTCGAATGGCCGATCTGATACCGCCCCTTCAGCCTGATCAGTCATATACTCATAGGAATTTGAGGAGGAAGGCAGGTAGCTAACAAGATGTCTGAATTCGCTTATCGAAACCCCCTTGAGTAACCTGATCTCCCTCCTTTCCCTGAACATCGCAATCCACATCCCATGTAGGAAAAGCTTCCTCAAGCTTTTGCTTCAGCTTCAATGCATAAGGTTTTAGAGACGGAGATCCGGTTGTGAGGGAGTCTCCAACACATAGTATATTGAAGGGAGTCTTGATCGCAATCGCCATGATCGTAGTCGAGTCCTCAGAGACTTGAACAATAGCTCCTCTGCTGAAGGTTTGTATGTAACAGAGGCTGCTTGCCGTTAAGGTAGAACAACATCCAAGAATGAACACCAAGTTCTATTCATGAATAATTCATTATTGTTCTCGAAGTACGTGCTCTATGATGCCACGGGGAAACGTTGAGGTTGGGGGGCGTTACAGTAAGCCGGCGTTAGGTAATGCGCACTGTTGCCGTCATACCAAGTACTTGGCCCAGATTGCATCTGTGCATCCACGACGAAACAAGCCGACTGATAAATCTAAGGCGTCAAGGCATCGACAATCGTTCGAGTATTACGCTTGGCTTACTCGTGGTGGGCAAGGTTGACTACCGATTATCAAGTGCGTCGATGCCGTATGTCTGCATCACGGATGGTATGGTAACATGAAGGATTCCCAAGGTGATCCCAAATGTCCGATGCGACTATACTTGAAGAGCCGATGAGACGGAGAGACGATAAGACTCAAGTCAGACCACCCATATCATCGTACGTCAGTGTGGATTCGAGTAGAAGGGTTGAGCCTCATTCTCTGTGCGGCTATACCTTAAAATCACTCCACTAGTCCCTCACGGAATTCTCGCAATCGTACCGACATACATTATAAAGATACCTATATGCAAGCATCCGCTGTCTCACCGAGGTCACTGGCATAAGTACTGGTTGTGATCTCCCTCAAAAACACTGTGGATTGACCTCGGCTTACTGATACAGAGATGGGAGTAAAAGAGGGTGCCAGTAGTACGTGTCGAGAATGGGACATTATGTTGAGCGTAAGTATTTCTAGAGAAGTCCTAATGATTGGACGTGACTACGTAAGAACTAATCGGCTAGTGAGAGAAGTCGGTATAGGTAAGCAGATGCACACCGCAACGCAAAGGCTTTATCACGCATCTCAACCCAGTAGGTATAATATCCAATCATCTCTACTTAAATTGAGCTTGACTTTCAGCAAACTACGGTTGTGCAGGAGGCTTAGGATGAACGACGGGACCATGTCCCCTTTCACCAGGACGCTGAGGCCGCAAAACGGGTCCAAAGCGAGTTCCATGCTCTTGAACGTCAGTCGGGCCATCGGAGACCTTCTGCCCCTGTGCACCATCTCTATTAGCTCGCCACACACCATGGTCGCCTTCGAACTCCTCCCTCTTCCATACTTCAACTCGTTCTTTGCAGTCTTCAAGTGCTTCTTCAGCAGCTTTCCAGGCCGCTTGTCTGTGTGGCGCGGATACAGCAATCAGAATACTCTCCTCTCCAATAGGGACAGTGCCGAGCCGATGGATCATTGCTATACCCTTGAGGCCATGCTTGGCAAGAATGTCTTTACAGATGGACATCATTGTTTTAAGCGCTAGCTGACTATACGCCGAGTACTGGAGTTCTTTGACAGGCTTGCCTGCAAAATTATCTCGTGTCGTGCCTTGTCATGGTGAGAAGGGTGAGCTGGGAGGATATAGGAAGAGACTTACCAGCGAACAAGACGATAGCACCGGCTTGAGGGCTGCGAACCCGGTCCATAATTTCTTGGGAGTTGAGATAGCCATGAGTCAAGGCGACATAGCACCGGTCATCACATATCTCGGCAGGCTCTGATGCCATTGTGGTGATTATGTTCCAAGCTTTTGATGACTCTTATCCGTAGTAATCTTATCACAAAACAAAGCATCTCAATAAGAGTCACAGCCCAAGCAGTCGATCTGATGGAAATCGCTATAAGAGATATGCACTGCAGCATGAGATGCATCTACCGAGATTCCTACTACATCCCACTAGTAAGTTGACCTGCCAGGCACGTCCAACTTGAGTTGCATTCGAGAACGTACATCCGATTTCGTACCTCATCAGCACTATCTTACTTCTTTAGATGCTCTCGAGTGGCTGAATTGAAGCTTTTTTTCTGTTTGAAACGCTGATTTCCCTACTGCACAACCCCTGGGCCGACTCGTGGCGCGACCAGGTCGCGCATCGCCTGCACCATGTACGACGATCGAGACCATGATCAAGATTACGACCGCGACTCCTACAGACGCAGATCTCCTGCTCCGAGAGACAATCGATATCGTTCGCGGCATGGTAAAATGATACAGCCTGGAGGATCATTTGTTGTGATCAACAATTTGAGCTTGCGCTGACTTTCCTACGAGGAAAGATCACTCTAGATCTCCTAGAAGAACACCTCCGAGGCATCCTGCCCGCGGAGACGATTCCTATCGCCGCTACCGACGAGACAATGAATATCCCCAAGATGCTTCCTATCGTCGCAGAGAGTCTCCTGGACCCGCTCGCTCCCACGGCCGACATGCCGATTCCCGTGGTTCTTCACCATCAGATTCGCCTGATGATGGCTACTATCGAGACTCCAGCCACAGATCAGGCCCTGGTCGCCCCAACCATACCTTGAAACTCGATGATATACCTGATTGGATGGGTGCAAGAGAGGTGAGCCCCCCCCTTATGACTGGAAGCGACGGGCCACTTTAGCCCACGGTCTGGTATAGAAGAGCTTGGGCTTATTATTCTACAGGTAGAGGACACCATGCGCGATATGGGGGCAAGAGGTTTGACTCAAGTTCGCATGAAGTCGGACGACAGAGGCAGTAGGTGTGACGATTGCATGGTGTCTTAGGATTCCAACTGAGATTATCTCCCTTAGGAAGCCGTCGCTGTTACGCTTTCGCCGAATTCAGAACCGACGATGATGCTATCGACTTCCTCGAACGACATTATCCTGCCCTCGACGTCGGTGATGCTAAGGGCCAGTCCACACGGATATATCTAGAGTATAGCAGAGATCGTCGTCAACCCGTCAACTCCAATGTCGGCGCCGATGATTGGATGTGCACAATGGTGAGCGCGGGCACAAATACTACACGACGTGTTTATGTCCTATTGACCACGCCATAGTGTCACTTTGAAAATTTCTCTCGTCGAGGAACATGCAAGCAGTGCAAGGCACCGCGTTCTTGTAGGCTCTATGTTTAGTACGTCCTGTTCATCATCTCGGAAACTGATGTGTCTATAGCCGAGAATACCGCAGAGATGAAGCTCGACGGCAAAAGCGATGAATGCCCACAACAGACGCCCTCGCAATTCATTGTAGTGCGAGGACTAGCGTCGTCTGTCACAGAAACCGTCTTGGCTGCAGGCATCAAACAGCTGTACGTGTCCAAAGAGGAGCAATCCAAGCAGAACCTGGGCGCTCCTGCGAAGCTCAGAAGCACCGCGCCGGTGGGAAACACGACCGGCCTAGGCGCAAAGCCCTCCTCTTTAGTACGCGTATTCCTGATTCGGGATAAATACTCCGACATCAGTTGCAACTATGGGTTTGCCGAATTTACAACTTTAGATGACGCTCGAGCGGCTATGGCAAAGTATAATGCCTCGCCGCAGTTCACTATCGCCTCCAAGCCTATCTCAATTGCATTCATTCACTCTGGCGTATTCATACCCTACCTGCATCCCGTCCAGGATCACGAACGGAAGTTTACCTTCTCAGCGACTCACAACCCTTCTCTGCGACTGGTGTACTGGAACCCCTCTGTCTATGCCAACGAGTGCGTTGTTTTCAGCGAATCGCTGTACGAGGACACCCAGCAAGACACCGCATCGCAGGCCAAGAACGAGAACGACGCAACAGCTGGCAAAGAGTCGAAGAAGAGGAAAGCTGACAAGGATCTCGCGGCGCCTACGGGGAAAAAGGCGATCGCTATGGCGCCACAGCTACAAATGTGGGCAAACAAGCACGCCGAGCTTCATGGTCCCAAGGAGCATGGCCGGACAGCTGTAACCGGAGATGATGACAAAGCTCCTGCCACAGGTTCCAATGCGATCGGGGGAAACACAATAGCTATCTCAGTACCGTCACCTGTTGCGCCCTCGGTATCATACGCCGATCTCGACCAGATGTGCTGCTTGTTGTGCAGGCGCAAATTCCGCAACGAACCCTCTCTTCGACGTCACGAACAAGCCAGTGATATGCACAAAGGCAATCTCGAGAACGAAGCGCTCGTAGCGAAGGCAACAAAAGACCTCAAGGCGTTAGGCAAGGAGCCTGTATCCAACTATCGAGATCGAGCCAAAGAGCGTCGTATGGTACATAATCAACCCAACCGGCCTAAGGCTCATCTTCCCAGAAAGAACGCACCGGAAACCAAGGCGCCAGAGGTGGTCCAGGAAGCACCAGCCAAACCCTCCATATCGAAGGGCGCCGGCCTGCTTGCGAAGATGGGTTGGAATACCGGCCAAGGTTTAGGTGCCGAAGGAAGTGGGCGCACCAACATCATTGAGACTATGGCTTACGCCCCCGGCGTTGGGCTCGGGGCCGAAGGAGGAAAGATCGGCGACGCAGCAGAAGAAGCTGCGCGTGCCACCACGGGGAATTATGCCGACTTTCTGTCAAAAACAAAGGATAAGGCCCGAGAACGTTACGAGAAGATGGGCTAGGGCATCACTTGTAGGCTCACATTTGATCTACATCCTGCTCTCGTTCAATGCTATACCACATTGACACGCAGCGATGGGGCCAGATGCAGCCTATGTAAAAATACACCTGTTCAGATGAGTGTCTTGTGATAAGATGACCTCCTGTAGACATACGGGGCTGCGGAACGTGACCACGAACTGACTCTTGCGGTACATCTATCTCTTGAAACCCTAAGCTTACAAGACAGGTAGCCGCCACATCAGTTGTCAGTAGCGGGGCGCGGGGTCCAGGGTGCTTTCGTCCAGATCCAATCTATATGGTATGGCGTTGAGTACCGGCCACGCGATTCGATCTATTCGGAGTAGCATTGGCTAGGACTGACCTGATGCACCAATGTTGGAGTGGTGAGTAGGCAAGTACGCCATCTGCTTACGCGTCTACCGAGCATTGCGGTGGTGGGACCCTAGATTCCAGGAATATCAGAATGCGTTATTTACCATTTGCTGGTTGGCAGCTCAGTGCAATGTGCTCCCGCGATTGACAAGCATATGCGATTTGCGGTGCGGTAAGTTGGAACGTCTCAAGGCAGTAAAGTACAGATTTTGGAAAAGGCATCTTCATGCATGCCTCGCAAGCTCACCCGAGGGGGGAATATATACAAGAGAAGTGTGGTGAATAGGGGTATCTCCATGATTAGCCAACAGACTTTATCTCAGTAATTTCCCATCGCATCTTTCCAACTGTGAACGATGTATATAGGTGCTCAAAGCAAATTTCCGACTCATTATGTAAACCAAAGGGATGATGATGCCATGCTATGCCATATCCAAATTCCATATACAGATTTGGGAAAAGACGCCCGTTGATATATCCGTTGATGCCTATATATTCGTAGTCGTTCTGATGAGGATCTCAATGCCCGTGTCGAAATAGCTTGTACAGAGATCGAGAGTCAGGGTCCTACAGCATGAACAAGCTAGCGCCTACGAGACTGAACACGCTCGCAAGTCCAGCGACGGTGACGGCTTCCCAGTTGGCTGCTGGGACGGAACGTGTACCAGCATTCCCGGAATCATCCGCAGAACCGGTGCCGGTGACAGTGACCGTAGGATTGCTAGTGGCCGTCTCCGTATAGGCGACCTGAGACGCGACGCCGGTGACGTCGGGAATACCTGACTCCTTGGTGATCTCGACGATGTCCGTCTCCGTGGCGTTGAGGTTCGATTGCGCAAGTCCGATCTTCTTGTTAGTCAAGTCGTACACAACGTACGCAGATCGCAAGAATGTATCTCCGAGAAGGTAGTAGCCCGAATTTGACTGGATACCGAAGCTGCATACATCGTCGAAGGGCAGGTCCGAGGGTACATCGAGCCCGATCTCCTGATAGCCCTTGACGTTGTCGAGAACCATCTCGTCAACAGGAACCTTGATGATGGGGCCACTGGTGCCACCAAATTGGAAGTCAAATGTCAGATCCGGGTTGTTGGTAAGGTATCCGCAGTCGATGTAGACGAGACCAGTGTAGCTCGAGTCGTCGTAGGCACCAAAGGCATCGAAGATGCGGTTGGCGATGCTGGTCGGGAGATAGGTCAAGGTCGTGCCGGAGTCTAGAATGACAGGGATGGAGGTCGAGGTGTAGTTCTTGATGGTACCGTTGTCGGCCGTCGTATACATGGAGGACAATTCGACGGCGAAAGAAGTGTAGTCGCCAGTATCTTCATCGGCCTGGATGTCTACCGTCTTCAGTTTGCCGATGAACTTTTTGGTGTCCAACCCGCCGAAGAGAATCGTGCCAGTTTCGGCGCGTAGATCGTCCTGAAAAAGTATCAGCTGTTGTTTCTTCCTCTTCACTTGTAGAGCTAAATTCTCTTCGTTTCCAACACCCATGATCTTCTCTCATGGCGCATTCCAGCAGATATTCGAGTTGCGCGGTGGGAAGGGGTGGAATGCGCAGGCAGACGTACCAAGTACAAGCTGTAAGACTGAGATGGAATCAAGTCCTGATCGACGAACAGATCCATAATATTGTCGTACGGCTTGCTTGAAGCGACATTGGCAGCGAATCCTACACCTAGCAGACCCGAATTTATGGTGGTGTTCTCAGCGAGACCCATCTGAAGGCTCGTTATGTTGGCACCTCCTATACTCAAGGTGTCCTTGATATAATCACCCTCGGCACCGGAACCGTCGACGTACGATATGCTAAAGGAATCATCGGATACGATTTCGTATGTCGAGCTATCATCGGGGTTGTCTGGGCAGAGTCAGCCGACGTGTTCTCGCAAGTAAGGTCTAGAACTCGGCATTACAAGTAGAGAGGCAGTATCCATAATAGTACTGCAGCTTATCGGAGCTACACAGGTTGGCATTGTTGTCGAGTATCCAGACATCACTGCTACCGGTATCGAGAATCAGCTCGACAGCTTGGGGCGGGGTGCCGACGGAAACTTGGGCATAGTATCCACCCCCAGTCAAATTATTGTTGAGCTCTTGAGAGAAGGTGGCGCGTTTCTGGGTGGTAGTACCCGACTGCCTCTGAGTGGATCGAGCGAAGCTGACAGGCAGGACTCGTTGCGCGATAGCAGGAGTGAGGGCGGCAGAGAGAGCGAGAAGAGTTGAGAGAGACTTCATCTTGAAAAGTTTGGCACACTCTCCGTATGATGAGTCAAGTGAGTGTGTAAGATGGGGAGGAACGAAGTAGAGAAAGGAAGAACTCGAACAAGACGAGAGGAATAACGGGTGCAAAGACAGCAGAAGCGAGAGTGGCTATGTAAGAAGACGTCAAGCCAAGGTAGTATAATGTCGTTGGTGCCGCTCGCTCGCATGCGGTGGTGCAGTCAGGAAGTCAATGCGAAGGGGATGATGGAGACGGGGGGGGAGAGGGGGGCAAACTACTGCATAGTCTGCAGCCTACGCAGCTCAGCCAATGCTCGTCTAGTCTCTATCTAAACATCAAGAGAAAGGTAAGCGAGCTTGGCTAGGTGACGGTGATGTCAATGGAAAGCGTGAGAGGACCTGATGCCCCAGCTGCCAAGTCGCGCTGGTCGCGATGGTGAGATCAGCCTCGATGGACTCGGGACGGGTGGTGCTTTTCGTCCAGCCAAATATTTTGAAATTACCTAGGTCTGCCTAGGTCAACTTTAGATACATAATAGGGACAATGGAAAGCTTGGCAGATCAGCCCCAATGCCCAAGCTTACGCTCTGCCAATGCCAGCGCTGGCTTGGCTGGCTGGCTTCCTGCCTGTGCCGTTGGGCTTAGCCTTGGACGCCTGCAAGGATGAGAGTCCTGACAATCTACTATGAAGTAAATACGCCACAGCTTACGAACGATGGACCAGGTCAGGTCAGGTCAGGTCACCAAGCACCTAAAAGTCAGCACCTGCCTAAAGAACAAGGAACACACCACTGACCACGGCAAAGGCGGCCTTGCATTGCTTACCGGGCAAGAGCCTGGATGATTCGGCAAGGTCGGGAACGGCCATCGACTGAGTGCCGGGCACCTCTTGACGACCCAAGGGAAGGAACGCGAGTCGGCATCATGCGCTCCTCGTCATCCCGGCCCAAATAGGAAATTCCCCATTATCGTCACCCTCAGATATCCCTTTTCGCAGTTCCAATTGGGAGAAATCTTGGTGCTCAATCGAACTCAAAAGCAACACGAAGCGGCTTGCATGTGTTTGCTGAAGACTCAAAGGTATGCGTTCAATAGCATAGTGAACAAAGTAAATCATCATGCATTGCCTTTTCCAGGTGAAGGAGGTCCGTAGCGGAATGAGCAGACTATTGATACCCATGGATATTCAGACGATCCTCAAGAGCTTTACATGCTTCCCCAGAGCTATGTGTTTACCTTGAGCACGTGCCGGTCAGTAGCTAAAGTCAGTCTGGATGATATACCGAGATCTTGTAACCTTTGCGATCAAGGTTCGGGCCAATCCGACGGCCACCAGATCGTTAACGCCTCTTTTCCCATTTCGGTTTCCTCACAAGAGCAGTAATGCAGGTACCAAGCCAGTCAGCCTCATGGGCCGGGCCGGCCTACCTCGCAGGAGCAATTCTTGCTTTCATTCCAACCCGATACGACTGTAGTCGGCGCCTCCTTGCTGCCACCTAAGACCCCTAAGCATAAGCGACAAGGCCAATCGTCATTATCGTCGTTGGCGTCAGCATCGTGTATGTCAGTTCAGTCCTCGGCCTCACGCCCACTTGCCCAAGAAACTCATCAGCACCATACCTGCCAGGAGCCCAACGCCAGCACAGAGGGTGACCGCTACGCCAGCATTGGCCAGCTCACCACCAAACATCCAGTCGCCTGCCCACATCTCGACCACGCCAACCCAGATCAAGATGCCGGCCGACAAGGCATCGAGAGTCCCGAGCGCAATCAGCGTGCTCGGGTCATTGCCATTGAACTGCTGCACGACCCCGGTTCCGATGGCCATGCCAATCGGCGTGACCAGCGCGAAGGCTGTGGCCATCCCGAGCTTTTTGCCCAGAGAAAGCGGGCTCTTCACACGCTCTTCGACCATCCGTTCGTTCACAGGGAGCTGCTGGTTCGAGGCGCTCGCATCGTCCGTACACGCTGGCGCGCGAGCCTTTCCATCATCGCTGGCAGGTAGGGATTGGCCTACTGACGCGATTCGTGTACCCAGAGCGATGCCCTCAAACATCTGATGGAACAGGATGACAATAAACAAGGTGATCAAGTAACTGTCGGCTGCGACGACTAGGGTGATACCAATCACTGTATCTTGTCAGTCTCATGATGACTGAACATGGCGTACGTCAAGCTTTCACTTACATAGCGAGTGGAAAATGATCCCAGCCTCAAGCACGCCCACGCTCACAACCTCGTCGTTGTAGCTTGACTGATCCCAGTAATGGCGGGCGACCCGATGGCTCGTGTACTCTACTACAAATGCTAGAACGATGCCGGCCATCACGACGGCAGCGGTTGTCGCTTCATACTCGAGCTCGCCCAGACACTCATTTGTGAACATCAGCTCTGCGTGAGTGAACAGCTAGAAGGGCTACGCGTGAGTAGATATTCGTCTTGCGCATAAGGCATGAATGCTTACATGTACGAACGCCGTGGAGATGATGACGCCGGTACCGAATTGCTTCAGGACAGTGAAGACGGTATGAAGCCGCCCCGACAGCGCGGGCTTCAGGAAGATTGGCCCAGCGACACCTGTGATTCGAGATGTTAAACTGAGCTCTCCTCAGTGTGGTGGAGAGCTCATCTTACCAATGAAACTGGTGGCCAGCATGGCAAAGATGAGACCGACCCTCATTCTGATATTGTAATCGCGTTCTTGTCGAGAGCAAGATGCTGTGCTCTCCTCACCCTCCGCGCCTACGCAATGCCTTGCGTGAATGTCAGCTTCACCGTGAACACACGCATGGGATAAGCAGCTTTGTTGCATGCACTCACTCGACGCCAGCATGGAAATGGCAGTCCAGACCCTCTGTGCTTGACGAGGACTCGGTCTCCCCATCTGCCACAGACTCTTCGCCTGACGCCTCGCTGGTAAAACCAAGAATTTCGACATCTGAGCCATCTGGTCCCACGCAGAACCTGAAAGTACCGAGTCAGCCTGTCCAGATCACTGAGGAGCGTCTTACTCACGATTCGTCTCCGTGACTATGACAGTCTGTATATGTCGCAGGAAGCTCGCTCGTTGCTGTCACCGTGGCAGCGACCTGGTACTCTTCTGTGCCGTACATGCAGTATCTTGAGCACCTTAGCAACACAATCGATCTCCTATGCCCGTTCTTACTCACACGGAGGCATCGTGCATATGGCATTCCGACACGGCGGTAAAGCTTTCGGTCGTCTGACTCTCGGTCTGGCGGGGGACAATCACCGGTGCCCGTGTCAGAGTCGGTGATGCTCGTGGCACTCTGGGCGAAATGTATGACGCCGTGACGCTGTCAAATACGCACAGACAGATTATGCCCGCGGCGAAGAATGCTGTTCTGGCAGAGCCCAGACATCCCTCAGTATGACCTGGCATTTTTGAAGATTCACGACGCACTGAACCCAAGCCAACACCTCGAACAGCTGCTTTCTTTCAACAGCTACCGTATTTAAAAATGGGTGGTGGAATACAAGCTGCACTTTTTAAAAGTGAAAATATCTCACGATTGTGGCCGTCAAGGTTCTCTGAGCGTTGTGGTCCCAAGTTTGTCAATTGCACTTGGCATTAAACATCAGGTCCTTGGCGGCCCGAAGGCCAAGAACATCTCGAAGCTCGTTGGCGCTCTCATGGGCCTCGCCAAGGCGCATTTCTCTGGGCGACGCCAAGCACAGGGGACCTTGATGGCACTTCGGTCTCTGGAGTCTGAGGTATTCGAAGAGGTTGGATAGAGTCATTTCCCCTCCAGGGTCTTTTGCCCGGAGTCACCCGTCGTGCGAAGCTGATCAGCCGAGCAGAGGGTCTCGGCGCGTAGCACTGCAGACGCATCATGATGGCATGCCGACCAGTGAGGCAGCTCCGATTGATGAAGTAAGGCACACATTCATGCCGTGTAACCAAGCTCTTCACGCCCATCAGTACGGTATCAGTCAAGATGACTAGACTTATCTTCGATTGTTAATGAGTGAAATCAGTGTATTCAACGAGGTTACGATACCCCTAGGAGTTATCTATTCGTGCGTGTCTTTATACACATGAGGCGTGATATTGTATCCACTGCACAAGCGTCAAATCTCTCGAGTCGAGAAATACACGCAAGTTCTTACAACGAAAGCTGGGCCATTATCTCATGTCCTCTGGCATGTTCAGCTCCTTCCAGCAAGGCTTTGTATCATGGAGATAGACTGGCAAGACCTACACAATGGTGCAAATCTCGTGGGAGCTGCTGCGGTTTCCCTTGGCCTTCTCACGTCAGATCGAAAGAAAAGATTACAATTCATCATCAGAGATTTGCACTCCTTCATGCAGCTATCGGTAGACACGACTTTGCAAACAAGGATCGAAGCCAGTGACATTGCAGATCTCGAGCTCGGAAAAAGTCCTGTC
This sequence comes from Xylariaceae sp. FL0016, assembly GCA_022578815.1. Classification (NCBI taxonomy): domain Eukaryota; kingdom Fungi; phylum Ascomycota; class Sordariomycetes; order Xylariales; family Xylariaceae; species Xylariaceae sp. FL0016. The sequence goes on from MU388741.1 coordinate 648,355, forward strand.
ATCCATCACAGAGCAATTCCCATAGCCAAGACCAGACCTCCAAGAACTGCGCGCTTGTCCACCGAGCTCTCACCAATACCACCAGTGGCTACAGCCTCAGTAGCAGAAGCAGACGCGCTTTCTACTGTCGAAGTGCCACTCGCAGGACCGTCGCAGTGCCAATGGTCACCATGCGGCTCACAGCCTGTCGACTCTGTCGGGCTAGGTGCAAGCGTGCCCGTACCCTCTGCATCCGTCACCGTGCCGGTCGTGGTAGTGTTGCTCACGGCAGCCGTGACGGATGCAGTCGCGTCCTCTTCGTGGTCATGGTCGTGAGCTTCAGTGCTAGCCGCGCTGGCAGCTGCTGAAGTCACAGAAGCCGGACCATCGCAATGCCTGTGGACAGAAGTTTATTAGATACTCAAAGATAACAGCTACACCGCAACAGAAAGCACCCCATACCAGTGGTCACCATGAGGCTCACAGCCGACAGAAGCAGTTGGGGAAGGAGGGAGAGATGTCTGTGCGAGAACAGAGGAGGTCGTGAGGGCTACGGTAAAGAATATGATAGCAGATCGCATTGTCAAAGAGCGTGCAGGATGCTGAGGTATGGCTAGTCTTGAATGGTAGAATAACTCGACGAGGCTTGTCACGACACCTGCTCCGGAGAGCTGTCGTATAAATAACTCGGCAACCCAGGCCAAGACACATGAGCGTCTACTTCTGAAATACAACGAACAAGAGTATCACAACTCACCCCACAAGATCCGCTGCCACGCCCATCCAATTCCATGACCAAATTTTTTTCACTCGGGCTTCACCGGCGACATTCCGACCACCTCGGGAGGCCACCAAGGTTCTTGCCAAGTGAGCCCGCTCCGACTGGGCCAAAGGTAGCCTGAAAACCAGGCATCGTGAGTCCGGTTTTAATGCGTCGATATGAGAGGAAAGTAATTGGAAATACTCTGAAAATACCTTGATGGCCAGTTGGAGATACTCGTCGCCGTGTGAGCTGACTATAAGTCTTGGGTTCTGCCTTCCGGGGCCCTTGGCGCTCGACAAATTTTCGTGATGATCTCTGATGCCAAGAGAAGCCGATTCTGGGCCCTCGAGGATGCCCAATTTTCGGATCCTAAAGGATATTCGTGGCCTTGCTCCTAGGCCGAATGAGCGACTGTTTGGTGAGGGGAAAGCTGAGCATAGCCAGCCGGGTTGGGCGAACGAACAAAGACATCGAGAGTGATGTAAATGTCGAATAGACCCAGGAATGTTATAAAAGGGAAGACCTTTCCTCTCTACGATATAACATTGTTCGTTACGCATTATATGCCAGATTTGTGACACTCATTATTGAGTAGCAATCAACATCTCAGCACCCAATATGTTCGTTTCGGGGGCAAAGGCAGGATTCGCCATTTTGGTACTTGGCGCTTCCTTGACGAACGCAGTCAATGTTCGAAACAGACGAGAGCAAGTAACTGTCACAGAGACAGCCAGCTACTCGCTCCCCGAGCCGACGAGCTACAACTGGGCAGCGGGTACGACCAACGCCTTCCCCATCCATTCGTCCTGCAATGCAACGGAGCGTGCCCTGCTCTCGAAGGGTCTGGAGGATGCTGTGAAACTCGCCAGCCACGCAAAAGCCCATATTTTGCGGTTCAGTAACAGTTCCGAGTTCTACACTAAATACTTTGGTGATGCTCCGACGGCCGAGGTCGTTGGCTGGTACGACAGGCTGGTGAGTGGAGATCGCGGAGATATCTGGTTTCGATGTGACGATATTGATGGCAACTGCCATCAAGACGGTGAGTCCTCTTTTCAGGAGCAGGGCAAGTACATATGCGTACTAAAATCTTCTATTAGGTTGGGGCGGACATTGGAGGGGCGAGAATGCCACATCCGAGACGGTGATCTGCCCTTTGTCATATACCACACGAATGCCCCTCGAAGGGCTCTGCGGCTACGGATACACAGTCGCCGCCGGCGAGCTCGCCTTCTACTTTGGCTCCGACCTAATCCATCGCCTTTTCCATATGCCCAAGTTTGGCGAGGCCACGGTAGAGCATCATGCTGACACCTATGCTGACTGTCTTGAGCTTGCTGCGAGCAACCCGGCCGAAGCTGTGCGCAACTCGCATACTCTGCAGTATTTCGCCTTGGAAGTCTATGCCTACGATATCTCGCTTCCAGGAGAAGGCTGCCTCGGCAGAATTCCAGAAACGTCGGAAGGTGAAGCGACGGAAACGTCAACTACAACCATGGACACGAGCACGTCGACCACAACCACAACCGCTGCTGCCGTAGGTGGAACACTCTGGGTTGCAACGATATCTATTCGCTAACAACTGCAGGAATGTCACACACATGATGATGGGGAGGTTCATTGCGCATAGCAACAGACATAGGCCAGAGGGGAGCAGACGTGTTCGTGATTAGCCCCTAAGCTTTGGTATTTGAATTTGACGGCACCTGGGAATGAGCCCTTTGCTCACCAAAATTGATGAGGAATAATCGCCTGACAAGTTTTTCTTTCAACTGTTTTGGCTGATAGCTAGAAGATAACCCCAAAATCCCAAATTTAATCGTAACGAAGAATCAGAGCAGGCCTGCTGCATTAGTAGACATAATTGAAGGGTGATGAAAGGCAGTCGGTCATTACATGTTGTCTATGACCTCTTTTCCCATCTGACTGGAATATCTGAATATTGGTACAAGGGGTGCACAACTGAACTCGCTACAGTCCTTATGGTAAGCCTGCGATATCATAGATTGTTTGTCGCAAGACGTTTTGTAAGGTTGTCCATCAAAACATGACCGAGCCAAGTTCAGGGACTCAGCATAGCTTGGTGGAGAGCTGCAGTCTAAATCATGAACGCAGCAGTGAAATGATGAGGAGTCTGTAGCTTGAGACTACAGCTCCAAGTCCTAGATGTAACATGATTGTTAGCAAATTGGTCAGCTTATAGTCGCTTGTCATCGAGTGACACTATGTACATAGCCGGTAAGTAGCATTATCCCACACTTCAGGCTGATGGAAACCACAATATGTCTTGTCCCTGTGACTAAATATTTCGCAATCCAGTCAAATGTCTGACTTTGACGAATATGACCCGTAGAGCAAAGAATATTTACTAACTGACTGACGCCCCAACCGGAGCCGCCAGCCGAAGCCAGGTGAGGCGCAGAAAAATATATCTGCAGGTTCCCAGATCTGAGGATCCTCTCGCCTGTTGACTATTCAACTCCTTGGAGCGATCTCTCCTCTACTGGTCACTAGGTGACAGGCAGTATCTCACCCAGTGATGGCCAAGACACATCCAATCTTCGGCGTGGAAGCTGCAGCTTCCCACTTGTCCATGTAGATAACTCGATCCGAATAACGCTTGCACAAGAATGCCATATTATGTGCACACAAGAGTCAGGTGGTACAGGACAGGTCTTGCTTTGCGACCCCTCGACAGATGGCCTGGGCGATCAATCGCTGAGCAACCACTGTTTGCGTCCAAAGCTCCGGAACTCGTGCGAAGTGGGAGGGAATTTTCGGTTAGGCTCTTCGCATGATCTCATCGGACGAAAGCAATGTCCTGCCTGACTGTTATCTGCCTTGGAATAGCCTCTTGGTCGAGATAGCTCTGGGCAATTTGCTAGAGAACAGGAAACTCGCTACGGACGCAGGGCTCGTGTGACGTCTGTACGACAGAGGGACGTCAGTTCACAGTGGCAGAGACGGTTGCTGATTACTGCACCCCAAATCATAGTTAAGACGTATGGCTTGGAAGTACTGCATATTGACATGAGCCCAATTAGGCATTGTCTTTGTGAAGATGCATCAGAGAGATGTTTCTGCGCAACGTCGAGGACTGGGACCACGTACAAGAGTTGCCGAACCGTTGGTGATGCCACTGTCTTAGCTTGAAACCCTGAAAGCGATACATACTCTGCAATGCGCCGGTAAGCCGTGTTTCCCTGGAAGTGATTGTCCATATGTCTTTGAGGAGGTCCAGTTGATGGGAGAGGGTGCACAAGGGTTGACGCAGGACAGAGACTGCAACAAATGGACACCTCCCTACTTATCTAGCCTTGCAGGCGAAAAAAATAGTGTTGCTGCCTTTATAGATTTTATTATCAACGTTCAAACCGCTCGGCAGCTACTCCTTGGTTCGGCCGCGCTTGCCTTGTTTGCCTTGCCGGCACCATCTGCTCGGCTGGTGTCGCTCTTTCCGTTGAGTCTTCATTGTGCCCAACAAGCACTGGGCTCTTGCTTGTTTACACCATTTTTGACACTCGGGCAATTATACCTCATTCCCAAGGCATCAATTAATTCACCCCCAGGAAATTCACCCTGCTGAACTGCACAGCAACGGCGGCTCAGTCCATCGGCAAAAAGCCTCACCATTGCGCCGGCGCACCATTGTTAAGAATTTGTTCCTGCTACCGACTGGTGTTGTCATTTGTCACAAACACCTCCTCCTCTGAATTGTGCAGTTCCAAGCAAAAAACTTGTCCACACAACTGCGTCGCACTTCGTCTCCCTCTAACTTACTACCTTGAAACTTCACCTCACAGACATGTTCAAGCTGTGTAATTGGTGCTTCTAAGCTGCCCAAGATGACTTACCAGCACGGAGTGACTGGTTGGCGACAAGCTATTCTCGTCTCAACGTATGTTTTTATTCTTACTTCCTTGCTGATGCCGACTGCTTACTTTATCCCCTAACAGATTGCTTCTTGGCATCCTATTTTCCAGCATTGACGCGTCCATCGTTTCCACCTCTCTTGTCACCATCTCTGTTGACCTCCAGGACTTCCTAAACGCCCCATGGATCATCCTATCCTATCTGCTGGCCTATCTCGGCCTTGCCATCGCCTTCGCCAAGATGAGCGACATCTATGGCCGACGTGACATGATATGCGTTGCCTGGCTACTGTTCGGTGGCTTCTCCTTTGGTTGTGGCTTTGCCCAAACCATGCCTCAGCTGTAGGTACTTTCATCCATCCTCGGATCCGATCAGATATGTTAACCAGTCTATAGAATCATCTGCCGCGCTTTCCAGGGCATGGGAGGTTCTGGCCTATACAGTCTCGGTCAGATAGCCCTCTTCGAAGTCGGCCCTACACATAAGCCTAGTCTCATGGGTGCCATGATTGGGCTCACTCTAGCTGTGTCCTATGTCCTGGGGCCAGTTCTGGGCGGCATCATCTCATCTTCGACTACTTGGAGATGGATATTCTGGATAAAGTATCAGCAACTGTCGCCCCTCAATGCGTTCGAAGCTGACATAATTACTACAGTATTCCATTTGGCGTCGCCTTGATCACTGCCCTATATATCACTTGGCCTCGTGCTCTTAGCCGCACAACAAACGGATGGACCACTGTGCGGCGGATCGACTTCGTCGGCAACATCCTCATCATAGCCGCGTGTGTCTTGTTGATCTTCTCGCTCCAAGAGGCCGGCGCCTACACCTATGCTTGGAATAGTCCGGCCATCATTCTAGCCCTGGTTGTGTCTTCCCTCAGCTGGATAGGTTTTATTGGATGGGAAGTATTTCTAGGCACGAAATCGTCTACCAACATCGAGCCAATCCTCCCTCTTCGATTGGTCATGAGCAGGGTTTATGCTGTTTCTACCGTGTAAGTTTCGTTGATCGACATTCTCTTCCACCTTGAGCTGACTAGCCTAGTTGCACGTTTTGCACTGGTTTCGTCTACCTTACCATCTTGATTGTCCTGCCCGAACGTTTCCAGATCGTCAATGGCAATAGCGCTCTCTACTCAGGCATTCACCTGCTTCCTATGCTTGGAGCTACCGCCTTTGGGGCCTTTTTTGCAGGCGCTGCTTCGCGTTCGCGAAACAATACGTCTTGGACTCTTATGCTTGCTCAAGCTTTCCAGCTTCTCGGCGTCGGCTTACTGTCGACATTCCGCGATGTTACGACGGAGATTAAGTCCCAGTATGGATTCCAAGTCATTCTCGGACTAGGCATTGGACTGAGTCTGGGTGCTGCTACAATTATGGCCACAGTTCAGTCCACGTCCTCTGATCTCGCCGTGGCGCAGGGAGTGATTGCACAGGCTCGTGTTCTGGGTGGAAGTATCGGAATCGCTGTTTGCAGCATCATCTTCAACAACAAGGTTGAGAGCGAACTGACTGGAGTGATAGATCCAAGTGATTTGGAGGCGCTCCACCATAGCCCTGCTATCACCTCCTATTTACCTAAGGAGATGCAGGACCGAGTCAGATCAGTATATGCCTTGGCCTTTACCAAGGACATCATGGTAATGATTGCGGTTGCTGCGATCGGCGTCGTCGCAAGCTTCTTCGCGTATGAGAAGCGTCCACCTCCGATGCCAACGACGCCGCGGGCCAAGGAAGCCATGGGGCCAGATGGTCATAGTGATATGGAACTCGACGAGTTGGTTAGACCTCGTTGACGAACAAGCTTGAGCCAAGGGTATGCTCATAGATAAGGCTCACTAAACTACGTATTGCCATCTTCACTACACGAAGATGTCATGCCTCAAGACACGCTTGGAGAAGTTCATCTCCAACAGGATATATGTTCTTGGCGGGCCAGCGAGAGCAGTTGACTAGGATTTGGAGTTCACTTCGATACTCGTTATCTACAGTCTGCAATAGCTCGCTTCAATGAGAAAATACTTTACCACCATTCCTCGCGTGCGCAATTTGGCCCATGTACCAGAGATTCAGCTCGGTACCAGGCCTGACCGCAGAACAGTATTATGTATTAGCGGATTATGCACACTAACTCTTACGATTAAGGAGCGTAGGAGACTTTGCAGTATGCCTGTGAGTTGCGCAAAGAATTGGGTAATAACGGGCCTTGCACAGGAGAGGATCGCGGCAAGAAAATGCCTTTAGTCACTGACACGCGATGGATTGTAGCTCGTACAAAGAGCCTGAAATCAAGGGTTGGTATGTTCAGCTTGGGAACGAAGGAATGCCCATTTTAAGAAGTTGAAGTCTTCATTCGTGTGCCTGTGTCTCGCTGTATTCCGAAACACGACTCACTGAGATCTTTCTCATGAACAAAGGTGTAGAAAACGCAGATCTGTGCAGTTAGGCAGCTGCCGCGTATACGTAAGGAGTCTCAGCCCGGCACTTTCTCGTAGCCTACCACTCAATTGCGCTCGGGACATGATCCAGCGAATGCGCGACATGGAGCCGCTCTGGGTGGCGGAGCAGGTGCTGGGCAAGGGGTTTGTTTGGCTGTGCGCGGTATGCGCGACGGTGGTACTGATGTCCGTATCACCACCCGCAGTTTGCAGGCTGAGATCCTGCGAATCGAAGCAGCTGCCCGACTGTGAAATTGCGCTGGACCGGGAGAGTGCAGCTCTGCCCTTGGGAGGGCGTTGTATATGGCGGCGGTGCATGCCGTCGTGCGTAAAGACCATTCCATCGTTGCTCGTTAGAAGCATCACCGTTGATGAATATGATGTTGAAATATGCGTATGCTCTTTTCGGTGAGCAGCTGCGCGAAGATTGTCGATGCTCACAGACCGAAGATCAATTACGGGGGAGGCGGAAACGCCTTCGATCAAAGTCGCATGGCGATGTAGGGTTCCCTCACTCGTGCCGACGGCCGTTTTCGTGGCATCAGAGACGGCAGTTGGCGCCGAGATGCTGTCGCCTTCATCGGGAATATAGACTGTGAGTTAGCTGTGGGTTGGCGTCTCCCGAAACCATTCTCGGTGACGGTGCCGAAACTTCGAATAATATAGCTGGCGTAACACTCCTCGTCGTTGTTTACCAACGCTCAGCCTGTGTCTACTGTATAAATAGGTCATGTTGGATTGCGATTTCATAACCTCACAGGATGCCTGTGTGCACCGGTAACCAAGAGACCCGACAGGGGGAACACCACGAAAGAGCGCCTCGGCTGGGTTGGACTGTGTGGTGCACCTTCTAAAGTTAGGCGATCTTGGGTATAGTGCACGTCTACCAATCGAGGTGATCCCAGCCTGCGACTTTCCCACCTGCCTCTGTGATGATCGGCTTACCTATGGTACCAAAAACATCAATCTTTCGCAATTTATATATTTGCGTTCCCTTCTGAACGCTTGCCAGAGTTCTACGAGTGTAAAGAAAATAAGCCATAATGTTAAACGTGCCCCCGAATCAGGACCCCAAGTGGACGTCAGAGATCATCCCGCAACCTACCCAAGGCGCTGGCGGCACGGCGTCCATCAGCTACTCCGCCCATATCGCAGCATCGCCCGTCACCTGCATGGAAGTGATGCTGGATGCCTCGACATTTCCCACCTGGAACAAATGGATCCCGAAAGTCAACATGATGGCTCCGGCCGAGAACCCCGCCGCCTCGACGCCGGCGTCCCTCGCGCACCTGACCGCCACGCGTCCCGAGCAGATGCTGCTGAGGGGGGCCGCGTTCGAGTTCGAGGTCCACATGGACCCCGACAGCCCCAAGGTCCACAGATCGCAGTTCGTCGTCTCGGTGCTGGAGGAGTTCGAGCACGAGGGACGCAAGGGCCTGCGGGTGGCGTGGAAGCAGCCGGGCAGTCCGTGGCTCCTGCGCTCTGAGCGCACGCAGGAGTTCCTGGAGGGCGTCGAGGGCGGCACCGACTATGTCAGCGCCGAGACGTTCAAGGGGCCCCTGGCTTGGCTGGTGACGACGATGGTGGGCTCGCAGCTGTGCACGGGATTTGCGCTGTGGAGGGATGGGTTGAAGAAGATGGCGGAGGAGAGGGAGAGGGAGAGGGAGAAGAGCAAGATAGCGACGTAGTAGCTGTATGTGTGGACTTGTCTCGCCATGGTGACGTTGCGTGTCTCGGGGTGTTTTGTGACAATTGTTCGACGTCGATAGTAGAGTAACTACCTACGTAACAAGAAATATGTACCTAGATAACTACCCGTTTCCTCAGTGCACCACGAAATACTTCCACTATCTGACCACCGCTGCCTTTACTCGGGATACGGCCATGGGCACTCAGTACTCATCTTACTTTCTCAGCTTAGCCGAGGTATTTGAAGCGACTACTTTCAAAACGCGCGCCACACAAATCTCATGTGTGTAGTTGTTGGCGCTATAGATCCGATCTTGACGGGTAGGCGGCAGCGAGGCCCACCGCGGGTAAGCCATGGAGGTCGGTAGTGCTGAATGGGGGGTGGGCCGCTGATAGCTGGAGACTTTTATGAGGTTGGTAGATCGACATACATACATACGTCCGGAGAAGTGAGATGCATGTGAGACTTGGACAGAAGCTTCACACCAAGCTATTCTTGTGGCATCAGCTGTTGCATCAAACCCCATTCTGTGAGGCATTCAGTCTTTCTTCAAGTGCCATGATCGCGAGGGGTTTTGGGCAGCCCAGTATACTCCCTCAACGGCTCAATATCCGCCTGGCCTCGTTTGCCAGATCCCGCAGACCTCGGGCTCGGCACCTGGGCACCATGGCCGAATCACAGGATGCTATCGTCCAGGCATTGAAGGAGCACACCACGTATGTACACGCAGAAGAGACAGCCGTCGGCCACCCGCACGTGAACTTCATATACTCATACCTACGTTCCAGATGCGACGTCTCAGATGCCCTGTGCAAGCTCAAGTACCGCAATGGCGGGTTCCTGTCCGGATTAACCATGTGGTCGCCGCAACGCCAGGACGGCCCAACCAAGATCGTCGGCCCTGCATACACGGTCAAATACGTGCCTCTAGATGATCCTGCACCAAAGCATCCAACCCATTATGTCCGTTGGCCCCTATGACGTTCCTATCCCCCGTGTTCACGATGGATATATAACTATCGCCTGGAGTGTACTGACCGGTAGTGGCCAAGATCGATTCAGTGCCCAAAGGTGCCGTAGTATTCGTCTCCTGTCCAGCAAAGACGCCCAATGCCGTGTATGGCGGCTTGATGTCGATGCGCGCACAGTACAGCGGTGCCGTCGGCTCCATCATCGACGGGCGATTTCGGGATCTGCAGGAGCAGCGCGAACTCGGATATCCGGTAAAAACAGAAGACCCCAACAATGTTCACATGATATCATGATACACCATTTTGCTCACAAAAGCCATATCTAGATCTTCGCCCGAGACGTGGGCACGGCACCGCCTGCGGAGCTTCTCAAGGTAGCTGCGGTGGACGTGGCGGTGAAACTGCAGACGGACGAGCAGGACATGGAGATCCGCCCTGGCGATTACTTGATCGCCGACATGAACGGCGTCGTGGTGCTGCCTGTTGAGCTGGCGGAGAAGGCTTTGCCGTTGATGAAGAAGCAGGTCGAGGCCGACGACAAGATGGCTGTTGAGATCAAGAAGGGCATGAGCTTCACGGAGGCAAGCAAGAAGTTCAGATGACGATATCGTCAGTGGGAACCAGCCGATATGTTTTGTTTCTCCGGCAACTCAGTATATCTCATCAATACTCTAGATACTATTGTTTGCGACTGATCGACCCTTGTAAGACCTGCTTCGTCACCATCTCGTCTACAAATTCTCGCGACGGCTCTAGTGCCACCTCATTCGTGAAAGGGAATTCGTTTCAATCGTAGTTAATGCCTGGCGGTCTCAAAATACACGGTCATAATACCCTGAGGCCCGCCTTCGATCCCAAAGCTTCGTGCTCTTGCCTTCAACGCCGCATGTGCTTCGCATTGGTTGTCATAATATCGCATATCGTCGAGCGTGGCGAAATCCGACTCGTTGACCACGGTCCAACCGTGCGATCGTTGGTCTTCCATGGCTCGTCCTGTACTCATGGACAGGATGTAAGGTTTGCCATCCTGTGCAGTCAATTTCTGTCAGCCGGGTACATGATGATAAGCAGCTCTTTGTTGTCTACCAAACCATCAAGATTGAAGAGTCCGCCTTGAGATAAACATGACGGGCTAGATGAGAGCGAATCACTTAGGAGGACGTACCTTTTTCTGGTTCTGCTCAAGAGACTTGTAGGCGTCCAGTACTTTGTTTTGATTCTCGGCGTCAGGCACTTTGAACATGGTAACACGGCGAATACGAGCCATTTTTCTTTTGCGAGTGACGATAACTCGGATTTTATGATAAATTGAAAGCATTGTTTTACACAAATGTGAAAATAGTTCAGTCACTACTCTCAGGAGTTCTCATCCCTTTACAGCATACCTACTCTTCTCCTTCTTATTATAAGGTTACGCCGCTTCTTGGCTCCGTTCTTTGCAGGTATTTCTCATTAGGCGAAACCCTCTTCTCCAACCTCTGTGGTACGGTTCAAGACGTGTTCGGCCATATGTGCGGTCTTACTCATATGCACAAGCGCCAGAGGGATCGCCGTGTTGCCCGGACCTTGGATACCATCCCCGAGCCTCGCAGTTCGGAGGATGCCTGCGCCGCGACGGACACTGGTGGGGGATGCCCGCAAATCTAGCGTTTAGTATCTTTGGAATAGCACTGCCCAGACGATTAATCGGGTTGATAAGTATTTAATGTGCTGACGACAACACCCTCGGCTAATGACGTGACGAGTCTCTTTTTAAAGTGTGCGCTTGATGTCAACGCACTAGTGCAGTTCTGACAAGCCGACCGCCTTGGCGTGGTCGGATTTGTGAATCAAGAGGTTCCATGGTGTCGTCCCGGGGGCTGACTGGTGTTTGCGATGAATGGGAAGGTTCTCGGCATAGAAGACATCGAGGCAACAGCAGTCTGACCAACTGTTGAATCACCCGTGGCAAAAGCATTATGCGCGCCGTTCAGTCTTACTCACGAGCTGTGGTCTGGTAACACCCCTTCATATTATCATCTCCTGTTCTTCACCTTGCCCGTTCGCGGCTACTTCACCCTCATCCTCCTCGTCTAGATCATGTATAGGATACGTGAGAATGGCAGCAATGCCACCGAGACCATCTAACCGTTCACCACTTTCATGATCGCTGCTGAGAATCCGTGCGTCTCCGCCGTCCTCTGCCACTTTGTCTACCAAAGCTACGTATCTCTTGCGCGTGGCAATGTCAAGACTGCGAAACAGCGAATTGTTGATCAGTAGAACGCCGCCGCCTCGACCGACTGCTCCTTCTCGAACCGCTTTCTCTACCGGTCCCGTACCATACCAGGCACGGCCATCGTCGGTACGTAATTTGTTGTAGAAGTCGTCCATTAAGCGCGTCTCCTTGGAGAATTTCATGTCGGTCATTGTCGCCAGCACCTGGTCGCTTTTCAAGATCTCATTCAAACTATGTAGATAGCCAGAGCTAGAATGTACCACGGTGGCTTCCTTGGCAATAGCCATCATAGTCTTATTTCCCGTCCGCTGACCTTCGTTGGATATGTACTTCTTGAAGTCGCTAGCTACGAAGCCTGGGCTGGCGAGCAGAAGCGGACGGGGCTTAGAGAAATCGATATTATTGAGTAGGGTAGATAGGGCCTTTTCGAAAAACCGTTTCATGCCAGAGTCCTGATCAGAGCGGCCAGCGCGCTTTTTCGGTATTGTGCTCTCTACCCTCTGCTTCAAGATGGTGCGGAACTCGGTAATTAGGCAGATATTGGCAATTCCCTCCTGCATGACGACAGCGGCTACAGCGCCGTCTTTGTCCTGCTGAAGAGCATCTTTCAGGTTTCCTTTGGCGACAGAGTCCCAACCATACTTCTTCCAGAGGGTGAATGGCCGGTTCAGCTCGAGGTCAAGGGTGTGGTATTGGCCAATGTTCACAAAGGCGTTTTCAGTGATGACTGTGCCGGAAACGTGTAGGGCAGAAGCGGCAGGATCGAAGAAGGTCGAAGTAACGCGAATCGTGAGATCGGTATGGACGCGTTGTGAGGCGGTACTGCCCGTCTTGGATTCTGTCACGACTTTGCGAACGGCGTGTGCCTTGACAGTGTCTTCGGGGCCGATGAGATTATTCGCATGCCACATGTCCTCGGGATCGGTAGGGAGTAGCGAAACACTCCCCTCACCGATCTCTTCGAGGCGTTGGGAGGACTTGGATCCTACGAGCTGCATGATGGTTTTAATGCGGTCGGGATGTGAGGAGTAAGGGCTTCGGGGGTAGCGAGGAGGAAGATTGGAGGATTAGGTATCGGGGGTGAAAGTATGGAGATGGCCCTTTGTCATGGCTTGTCCAGAATGTGCAATCTCTTTTCTATAGAGAACGGGTCCCTAAATTTTCGAATAAGTCACACGCTATATTAGGATTGACTTGGCTTCGGTGTTGACTTTTGAGGTTTTGCCTCGCATGGCTCAAATTACGACATCGAGAGATCCTGAGCTCTGCCCCGCGTCGTGCCCCGCGATCTGGTTTGCCTCTAATTAGATAAGCCTGGACTCTGCTTACATAATGTAAGCCTTACCGAGCCGCAGGGCCAAAAGGGCCGTACAGTGCATGAGCAGGTAATTACTTGTTCACCTTTTGGTGACTTTTTTTAATAGCAAGCCCTAAATGCCAGACTCTTTGAGGTCATCTGGCCAATCTCTGATACAAATTACTCGTGATCAAATGAGATTACTTGCAATTCATCTTCGGACCCCGAGGCGGGGCACGCCTACCTACATGGTCAGATACCAACTAAGAGATGCGTGACTATAATTATTTGCTTTCGTCTCAAGGGAAGTGAAGTGCTGAATCGAGCTTATCCTGATTCAAATCGGAAATACCTACTTAGGAATATCGGTTATCCTTCCAAAACAACATAACAATATCCAGCGCAAATGCGTGAAATGTCCGTAACTTCCCAAGAGGACATGGTGGTGTCTTCGCAGTCTCCGGATGGCATGGCACCACATTGATGAACACCTCGGTTCGCGCTCTGGTTAAGGATGATTTACTAGAGGGGAGAACGTGGGACCAGGCTATCAGAGAACATAACGACACTCGGCGTTTCACGAACGCGAGCTAACTTTCCCAAGCATGTGTTGTAGAAGGATGAGCTTGGCCTACATACATCTGAGCCCCAAGGATCAGGAGGTCCTACAGTCACATCTCCAACTGGTCCTCTGCGGACCAGTGTCCCGGGCCCTGCCAAGACCGGTTGAGCACCCGCTGGAGACCCTGGAGGTTATGTAGGTCGGTACATACCTGGTAGGCTTGCTAGGGCTAAAGTTCTAGCGTGCCTCTAAAGCTTCAGCAGTACATATGTATGCATACCCGGCCTTGCATCCCCCCTGGCATCCTATCGTAACACTGCGACGAAGGTCAAAGGTCAAGCAATCTGGACCGAGAATACTCGTACCAAAAGCACCTGACAACGCGGACACAACCTGGTACGTAGATCGTAGACGTTATGGATTCTAGACCCATGACAGGTCAATTATCTACACTCCGCCGGACTTTTAGGCTTTCGCCAGCCCTCATGAGCTGCTGGACGTGGTCAAATCCGTTGTTGTTTTCACCAGCCAATTCCGGCCCAACTTTACCACATCCGAATTGCACCCGAATTCTTTTTGGTTAAAACTGGTACACGAACATAGGCTTCGGTCGTCTGTACCTCGAAAAAGCTCTAGGTATTACTCGAGAACAAGGATCAGACCAAGAAGCGATTGAGGCCCAAAAGGAAAAAGTGATCACTGTACTGTACACCAGCGGAGCACGCCAAACCGCTTCTTGGACGTTTCTTCGACGCTATGAACGTCGGACCGAATGCCAAGCTTTTCCTGATCGACAAGCCACGATGGGACGCCAATTTGGAATATGGAATAGGGTGAGCATGAGCAGGGGTAAAGAGGTTATCCTATTGGAGGGGCCTGGAGCGTTCGTGAGCAGCGACCGTTGGTTGGCGTGCTGTCTGCGCATCTGCGGCGTGGCGACATCTCTGGGTAGAGCACGGGTTCCTGCTCTTGAAACGAATCAAGATACATAGCGAGGCAAGAGGGCGTGATCTACATCCAGACTATCAGACACTTATGATATCATGAGATGCATTGGAAGATTTGTATGAAACCAACAAGCAATCGAATCGACGCTGGAGGGATCAATCCGCGATCACTGTACTCTAGCAGTGGTGACACTTCAGCACACTCATTGTCGATACGTATCACACCTATCTGGGAGGTAGGTATTTGTAACTTCTCATTTCCAAGGGTACGTTGATAAGGATGCGGGTATCCTGTAATAGTTTGGACAGGGGCTGGACCTTCTAGAAGCCCTTCATCGTCGTCCTCTATTGACGATTGAGGCAAGGGAGGCTTGAGTACATACCCAATCCAGGTTAGGCGGGAAGGCACCCACGTGTACTTAGTATATTAGGAGGTATGCAGTCTCGATCGGGTGATGCAGCTACGAATCCTTTGCGGCCGCAGACAACAATGCGATGTTTGTGTGCAACAGCTCGGAGAACAGGGAATAGGCAGTGTCTTGGCATGTTGTTTGCCATAGGCTCAGAGTCCGCACAAGCTTCGACAGCCGAGTCGGCCGTCTTGGCTTAGAAAGCTTGGTACTTGATGCGGGGGACGGCGAAGCCGTACATGCGGATTCTCAATAGGGTAGAAAATAGATGAGAAAACATGCATATCCCTCACCAACACGCAGACGTTGGTGCAAACGAGGGTGGGGTGTTTTCAAATATTACACGCGGCCCTTCGAAGCATTTGCTGGCATCTGCATTATCTTCCATTGCAGAAAAGCCCGGTTCCGCTCCCTTGGGACGGGCCTCTGTGCCATGCTCGGCGTAGAAATAGGAAGGCGAGGTATCGTGACTACATGTAGTTAGCGGTCTTGTTGTATCCGAACACTCAGGTGGTGTCCGGAACTACTCAAAAGTACAGGTCTGTTGCAAGGTTCGAATGGAGACTACGGCAGCTACCAAAATAAGAAGGAGGACACGGTGAGTCGTACAGTGTCGTGTGGAAGTCTTCCATAGGAGGCAAACATCTAGAATACATGACGTCGCGACATAGTGGCTTTGGAGGGCAAGCTGGAAGAGGGTGTTGGGGCAGAGGAGATAAGAAGAGAGGCAGGCATTCGCAATATCGTAGTATTGCTCGATCCGAGACCTCGGTTGTAGTATATTGGATCCTGGATACAGCGTACTTGTGTGGGTGACCGACTCTTCGCTTCAATAGGTCGCATTTCACAGCATCCGTAAATGAGGTTGCGATTTGACGTCTGCTGGCGTGGGGACGCACGAGTAGCTCGGAAGGTATCTATGTACAACAATTTTCTATTCCTTATCCTGGTACCTCAGCTCCATCATGTTTGTCTGTGGTATTGGACTGCGAGTACTTACAATCCGGCATCAATCACCAACTTGGTCGATCACGAGTTTTGCCGGTATGGTAATCCCAGAGTCCATAGCGAGAGACCAATCAGAAAGCAGATATGCCATCTCTCCACAGATAGGCGCATGACACGGTTTGCTACGTCGTACTTCCGTTTCTCATGTGCTAAGTATTCTCGTAACCGCTCAGACCGATATCTGAGACGTACCTCCATGTGAATAAAGCGCTGTAATAAGATGATCACAGAGCTGGTGGCACTAATAGACTATGTATACCTAGGCAGTCGCCGAGCCTGCCGTTCCATGTTCAAATGTAATCTTTCACCGCCGTAGTCTACCTAGCAAATACATTCATTGTTCTTGCATGCAAACTTCACAAGGAGGTGAGGCCATCGGCAATTGCCACACGACCAGATGCTCGCATTTGATAGAGACCAAGGTGCACCAAGGCAGGAGATCGTAGTCGACCCCATTTGTTGTCCAGGAACATGGCCTATCTTGGCAAGTGGCCAATTGGCACGGTCCGTGTTCAATTTTCCCCAGTGGTCAATCAAAGTTGCCACATTGAGAATGGTCTTTAGGTTAGATACCCTTGGAAACGGTAGATACCGTAGGTTGTTGCGCGTTCTGGCCGACTTCCCGAGTAGATAAGAGGTAGGAGGTACATACATAGACATTCAGGCCAGGCAGGTGGGTGGTGCGCTTCAAGCACCAGGTTGCCAGGTAGGCACATGAGGTACAGTACCTCGAGATAAGGCAGATCAGATGAAACGTTCTCCCAGTGACTGGATCTGGAATGCCCGAGTGGTTTGGCCATGAATCACATTGTCGTTTAAAGTGACAAAAGGTGTGGAAGGCACGTCTCCTTGTCCCTCTCCCAGCATTCAGCGCTGTACTGCTGTATGTAGCCGAAACACAAACACACCCCGATCTGGGTCAATCCATATTTATCAGGTGCTACCTACCCCGAACTCGTCTCGAATCTTGGCCTCCTCTTCTCTTCCTGCAAACGCTTGGTCGTGTCGATGCCCGTCCTACGTCACTTCTAGAGTTGATACCTTAGTTCCACCACGAGATCCTGCTCTCCGCCATCGACTGCGTGAGTCGTCACCAATGTCGGCCTTCAACTTCCGCAAGCGTGGCGGTGCCTCCGATGAGCTCGAGCCCGCGATCTCATCCTCTTCCAATGGAGAGGCAGAGACCTCGGGCGTGGAGGCTTTGAACACGCTGAGGCAGTTCGAGCAGCAGCACAAGCTTGATCCCAACCTCCCCATCGAGGAGCTCAACGATGTCGACGCTGTGCTATCAAGCGGTAATGCCGAGAAGGGACTTCAGGTTGAAGCCACCTTGCTCGAGGACGATAGCCCCTACCCCGAGGTCAGTCGCGGTCTGAGTGATGACCTTCAATCGCCAGACTGTGAGTATTTGCTAATATCGCTGTCCAGGTTCGTGCTGCTGTGAGAAACTACGACGTTGATCTGCCGTGCAACACCATCCGTGCCTGGGTCATTGGCATGGTTCTTTGCACTGCCGGTTCCGCCATCAACATGTTGTTTTCCCTTCGAAACCCTTCTGTCCAGATCACGACATATGTCATCCAGCTCGTCGCCTACCCCATTGGCCTGCTCTGGGACTTGGTTATGCCCGACAGAGTATTTGAGGTTTTCGGTGTTAAGTTTAACTTCAAGCCCGGGAAGTTCAACTTCAAAGAGCATGTGATCATTGTGGTTATGTCCAATGTGAGTCCGTAAATCTAGTGCAGTATATCTGGTGTTCGTTACTTACAGATCTTGGGATTCAAGGCAGCCTATGGCGGTGGTGTTTTGTACGCGACAGACGTTCTGCTTGCCCAACAAGTTTGGTGTAAGGCACTTCGCTTATTTTTAACTCCAGTCTGACTAACATTGGATCGCAGATAAGCAGAACTTCGGCTGGGGATTCCAATTACTTTTTGCCATTACGACCTTGTGCACTGGGTATGGACTGGCTGGTATTGGAAGACGATTTCTTGTTTGGCCAGCCGCCATGATCTGGCCTGGTGATCTCGTCAACGCAACTCTGTTTGTCAGTAAAATTTATTTGTCCCTTCTGACTATCCTAGCAGATTATGTGGAACTTGTGCTTTGTGTGCGGAAGCCAAGGCTTCAAATACAGACATCGTGACTTCTAACAAATTGTCTGCATATCCGGTTCAAGCAATCGCTAATCCCAATGTTTTTTTAGTATACACTTCATGATCACACCCCTTCAGATCCCGCTAAAACCAATGGCTGGTCGGTTGGCCGATACAGGTGGTTCCTCTATGTCTTTGGGGGCGCATTTGTAAGTTGTCACTCTTGAAAAGCACTCCAAGGACGCCTCGGTCGTATCGCGCGCACTGAATAATGCCACCTGAACAGAATAGTTGCTGACAGTTTATGTCAGGTCTGGTACTGGTTTCCTGGATGGATCTTCCAAGGTCTCTCCTATTTCACGTTTATCTGCTGGGCTGCGCCGAACAACGTAGTCGTAAACAAGGTCTTCGGTGGACTTCATGGTTACGGTATCTTACCTACCACCCTCGATTGGACAGTAATATCGGGTTACGCCTTGTCCCCATTGATCCCACCCGCACATGCGATCGCCAACACTCTCGTCGGGGTCATTATATTTTTTGTCTTCGTGTCGATGGGCATTCACTTCTCCGGCACGTGGTATGCAGATTACTTCCTTGTCCAATCTTCAAGTGCTTTCGACAACACTGGAGCTGTCTATAACGTATCGAGAATCTTGACCGACGAGCTCTTGCTCGACGAAGAAGCGTACCACGCATATTCTCCATTGTTCCTAACGACGCAGTTTGCTCTATGCTATGGATTGTCTTTTGCTGCAGTCGCCGCAGTCATTGTCCATGTCGTTCTGTACCACGGTTCGCAGATCAAGCTGCAGTTCAAACTCGCCCGCACGCAAGAAGGTTTGTAGCCTCACTTCTGTTTGGGTTTCTCTACATTGTGCTAACATACAAGTTCAGATGATATCCAGTACGTACCTCGCCAGGCCTCATTGACTCCCCTTGATTCTTTCCATTCCTGCCAGCAGGCCACTTGAGATGCGGAGGAGAAGGAACTTCAACGTATTATCGTTGATTGACTAACTTCTGCACAGCATGCGCCTGATGAAGAAATACCGAGATGCTGAGGATTGGTGGTACCTGGCCCTGTTTGCGATCATGATTGCATTATCATTTGTCGTAGTCTGCGTTTGGGACACAGGTTTTCCATGGTGGGCATATATCGTCTGTATCATCATCCCGCTTGTTTGGACGATCCCGATCGGCATTATACAGGCTATCACCAACATTCAGCTCGGCTTGAACGTCTTGACCGAGTTCATCGTCGGATACATGTTACCCGGTAAGTATCGCCCCCATTTCTCCACCCATTCAGCAAATCTTGGTAGTCGGCAACCAGGTCTATTCAACATCGATGGAATTAACGTGAAGCATGCTAATGTGTAAACATTACCAAGGCCACCCCCTCGCAATGATGATGTTCAAGAATTATGGTTACATAGCCATGTCACAAGCTCTCTACTTCTCCCAAGACTTGAAATTGGGCCATTATATGGTATGGTAATCTCTTTCCGAAAACTTCGAACCCTGTTCTGGAGGCAGTCATGCTATAGAAGGTCGGAGCGTGGTGTTAACATGCATACAGAAAGTACCACCCCGTACTATGTTCTGGTCCCAACTTGTTGCTTCGCTTTGGTCTGGCATTGTGCAGATTGCCGTCATGAACTGGGCGCTGGCAAGCATTCCACAGGTGTGCCAAGACGACCAACCGAACAGCTACACATGCCCAGGAGGAAATGTCTTCTACACGGCTTCTATCATCTGGGGCGCCATCGGTCCAGCTCGCATGTTCAGTGGAGATGCGTTGTATGCGTCCCTCCAGTACTTTTGGCTCGTCGGCGCCATTACCCCTGTCATCGGCTGGCTATTGGCACGCCGCTATCCAAAGTCCCTCTTCCGATACATCAGTTTTCCTCTTATATTCGGCGGCTCAGGCCAAATTCCGCCAGCAACTGCTTACACGGTACGTTCGAAATCATGCCGCATTTGGTCGTTGCTAATCTTCGATGTTTAGTACCTCTGTTGGGGCGGCGTTGGACTCACATTCAATTGGTTTATCAAGCGTAAATGGAATGGCTGGTGGATGCAATACAACTATATCACCTCGGCCGCACTTGACTGTGGTCTGGTGGTCTGTACAGTCGTCATCTTCTTTACCCTGTACTTGACAAGTCAGACACCACCACAGTGGTTTGGCAACCTTGGGGCTCTGAGCACACTTGACCAGCTCGGTACCGCAGTCAAATCAGTCGTGCCAGATGGAGAAACATTCGGACCTACTAGTTGGCCCTGAGCGGCCCGGACAATGGCCTTAGACAAGAAGTGTTAGTCGACGGATACTATTATGCAACGCGGTTCTGGCCGTGTGAATAAGATGACCATAGGGTCGGGGAACACGGTTATGTCTAGAGGCATTCACGATTCTCAAATTATCTGAATGGAATGAATGATAATGAAGACATTTGACATTATTGGCAAAGCTTGCGTGTGTTGTTTGAGCCTTAAGTATTTCAGGCATGACCCAGTCCTTTCTCGCCTTGCGGGATTCGACCTAGATGTTGCTGGGTAGGAATCTACTTCCAGACATTGGAGAAGCTACGTCTTGATCATGCCGTCGACCTCGACGACACTACCGTTCATGAATCTTGCTTCGTCACTCATTAAAAACGCCACGACCTGCAAGAGTAAGTGCTTTGCCAAATATGAAACGTGATAAAGATACTGTACTCACGTCGGCAATATCGTCGGGCTGTCCCAACCGGCCCAATGCAGTTCCTTGCTCCATCCTTGCCCTAGCCTCGGGTGTGCCCTTGACAATTCCCCCGTTCGTAGGCGTTTCGATGTAGCCTGGCGCCACCACATTGACACGAACGCCTTTGGGCCCGAGTTCCAATGCCATGCACTTGCTGAAGCCGATGACGCCGTACTTGGTCGCACAATAGACGGCGGTGCCGTTGCTGGGGCTCCAGCCCGAGATCGAGGACACGTTGACGTAGCTGCCGCCGGGGGTGGTGAGGTGCGGCATGGTGGCCTTGGTCACGTTGAAGAGGCCCTTGAGGTTCACGGAGACGAGGGTGTCGAAGTAGGCCTCGGAGACAGAGGTGAGGGGCATGGAGGTGGGGTTGATGCCGGCGCAGTTGAAGACGTGGTCGAGGCGGCCGGCGTGCTGGGCGACGGCGAGGCCGACGACGGCGTCTACGGAGGGGGCGGAGGCGACGTCCAGGGTGTGGGTGGTGATGGTGCCGGTGCCGGTGGCGGCGGGTACATCTTGCGCTCGGCAGAGGCGGAGGGTCTCTTGGAGCCCGGAGTCGTTGATGTCGGTGAGGATGAGGTGGGCGCCCAGGCTGGCGAGCTTGAGGGCGGTGCCGCGGCTAGGATGAGAGGGATCATAGGGATGTTAGTGGTGGTGATTCTTTATTTTGTACATAGGTGCACACTCGGAGGCAGGTTGGTGAATAGGTATGCGGATCCCCGCAGATGAGATGGAGGGGAAGGCCTCACCCGATGCCGCTGGCGGCGCCCGTGAGAAGGACCACTTTGGCGGAGAGAGTCATTCTTGGGATGGCAGGCTGGGATGTTTGACCTAACAGAGTATTGCCGTTCCGAATGGGTCTATGTCCTTCTTTATCGTGTCCGGTTGATCGGCTTGAGGTTTTGACGAGGTGAGTATCCCGAAGTGGGTCGGAGTCGAGGATGCTTGGTAGGATACGCCTCATGCGAGAATATACACATAGAACTATACGTAGGTTCGTTTTAGACCTGGACAGGTAGAAACTTGATCACGGTTCCATGTCAGTGCTAATAATGTACCTTCGAGTTCAGGATGATATCTACGTATCACCTAACTAAGTACCTAGGTATACTCGGGATCCACCCCATGCACACCAGGTGTAGGTGGGCATCCAAGGAGGCACCTGTTCTCAAGCAGAGGCGGAGAGTTCCGTGTATCACCACGAGATAGTCACGAATAACTTGTCGATTTTCCGGATCGTGCTCAAGAGATTCAAATCTGTTCTGGCCGGTCAGGAAAACAACTAGGTTCGAAGATTATCAACCTCATCCGATCAGAGCATCACCCAGGTGGCTGCTAGTCTCATCTCCGCACACATACCTAACCGAGCACGTGTTCGATAAATCAGCAAAGTGATCGCAGGGCGACCGAGTCATGGTTGCAGACCTAAGTCGTTTCCAAACGGGCTTTGAAGGACAGAATCCGGTGACCCTCACAGCCAGCAGTAATGTGTCTGAAGCACGGATTGGAGCCCGGGATTATCATGAAGTAAGTACAGACCTCGACTGGCTCGATGGTGATGTGTCTTATACATGTTGCTGACAACTGGTGTCACGTAAAATGGATTTTCGTGATGTTGAAAAGATCATCAAGGGCTACAGTGGAAAATGCAATCTGAGCTCTCAGATATGTCATCATGTCAAAAGCCCACGGGGTTCTCCCTGATCGTTTATAGAGAGCTCTGCACCTGCATGTGCTTGGCGATTCATCATACCCACGATGCGTGTCTGAGCTCTAAACCAAGCATGCATTATCTGCATCAATCGGCTATATCTCCAAAGTTTTTTCAACAGATAAAAGAAGATGTGTGAGTATTTGAAGCGAAATCACCTTGGCTGTTTGTGCTGCTTTTCAGTTACGGTGAACGCATCTGATGGAATCATGGAGTCAATACCAATAGTCAACATCAAAGAGCATATCAAATGTTGCCCGCCTTGTCACACGTCGATTGTGGTAAAGCTCGATTTAATCTATCACAGAGGATATAGGCAAACGACCCTGCTCAGCTCGTCACCTGTAAGTGCTCATCACTTTCATGCATATGGAATTTCATGGCCTGGCTCTTCGCGGTGATGTACGACCTCGGTTTGTCATTTTGTGTACTCGTGGCGAGTTTCATAACTATATATCTATCATTTGACCATACCAGGCTTAACGAAAGGCTGACAACTCGGGTATCTGGAAATAACAAACTTTACCTCACTGTCTATTGTAGGTTACTGTTCGCTCAGTTACTGGTTTTCCCCGAGAGCGCACCCAAAATATTCATGTCAAGAATGGCTTCCCGGCGTGCAGCCTGCAATGACACAGTCTGTGGGCTCCCCATTGATGGTAGATTCGGTAGTCTCGATACCCGCGCTTTGAAGTAGTCCCGTCATATGCACTGAGCCTGTCAAATTGTACCATTGGGAAAGAGGAATGTTGAAACGGCCCTCTGGGACTATCCAGGCACATGAGTCATCGATGGGATATACTCGGACAGTCGATCAACCGCATTCCTCGTATCTTCTGTTGTGACTGTTCAAAGGACTTGCATTGACGAGACAGCTCCACGGGTGGAAATCCTGTTCATTGTTGAGTACTCGCCTGCAAATAATTGAGGCATACGTCCCCTGGAATCGAAAATTACAATGCTTCAAACTTACGCAGAGAGTCATAATGTCCACGGACCGCGTTTGTGAGCTGTTTCCTGCGCCGAGGGGTCTAAACCGCAATTTTGACCAAGGGTTTTGAGGCGAAGCTTAGGAGCCTTCAGCGACGAGCTTATCGACGGAACGGTTTGATGTCATGATAATTTCTGTTATATCAGAGCGAACAGTGATATCTCAGTGAAGTGTGCATGCGTGACCATACCTAGTGGTTTCGGAGATATAATCCTGAACCAGTGTCCGTAACTAGCCGATTCGACTGAGCCATATAACCTGCTAGGATCTAGTGGTGAAAATTGCGGTAAAGAAACCCATGATTGCGCCCATGGTGGTTGAAGCTGTTTGAACGTAGTTGAGTGAGATTCCTGGTTGAGCTCTTTCGCCAAAATTATGCGATTGTCCTATATTCGTCTGATGGTTCGTATCATTGGGGACAGCTTGTTGTCAAGATCAAGGGCCGGGACTTTATTGGTCTATTTTCGCTGAATGGTTTTGCGTCTACTTGCGATATAAAGGTAGCCTCAAACCATCTTGACAGTGCCTCGCTACTTTAGGCCTTATTCCCACGACTGCTTTCGGGATGGAGCGAACAATGAGCACAGAGAGAATTGCTTAGACGTCGGGTCAGTATGGGCCTCTATAATGGGGGTTGTTTGACTCACTTCACTATCTGGAAATAACAGATGATTCTGCTTTGGGCTCATGTGTCCTGCAAGCTTCCAATCGAAAATGTTCCCAGTTGAACCTGGTAGAAGCATATTGCTTCGAAGAGCCACCACACCATGGGGAATCTGCCCCCGAGTAACCACGAAGCACCCAACAATGAGCTGATACAATCTACATACATCTTCCAGTAAACTACGATCAGTTTTTCTGGGATACACTGCAATGAATCATCACTCGTTTGATAAGCTTCCATCACAATGACACTACCAGTGTAGGTCTGCGGTAGAGTTGACATTGTATTATCACATTTCATTCCAGGAGGCAAACAGCTGTATAATATCACTTTTCCTATCACCTACGACTCGCAGAATATGACCTTATCGTCTACAGGAGGCTGACAAGTAAGAGGACCCTGTCCGATACCGGTAGGTATAGCATAGGCCCCCGGCCCTGTCATTTCCTACTTATTGGTAAACCAGCTATCAACAGGAATTATTGCGTCAGTTTCCAGCAGATTACCCTCTTGGCACAGAAAGAGCTGCTTCTCACGGCCATCTGATGGTGCAATGATGGGAGGCCGAGCAGACAGCGTCGATAGAAAAGATGCCGAGGATGTCAAGGGTTGGGTGGAGCGCAATAACACAGCTAAACTTGGCCTGAGGGGTTGACGAGGGTGGACGAGGGCGGGCCGAAAATGTGAGGATTGGAGGGGGATTGGGGGGAACTGGCCGGGGCCCCATTTTCTGCTCCAGCTTCCACCCACACCCAATTCTCGGCCTCCCAACGGGTTCAAGCTATATGTACCTACTAATCGAATTGGAACCTCTACATACTAGTAGTAAGCCGAGCTACAATTGAGCATTTGCGCCGAAAGCTTCAATCGATTGCGTCCAATAGTCTCAAATCGAGAACCGTGCTTATAGATACCCCTTCTTCTCTCCTGCTACCATACTCCCCATCTTCCTCCCGAGCTAGAACAACACCATGTCGGCTGTCAACAAGAGTCTACGGACGGCTTCACGATCACTACGACTGCAGTCGGCTGCCCTCCACCGAATACGGCCTGTAGCAGCGAAGTTCGGAGCTGCAACTCCATCGTCGTCACAAACGTCTTCCGCCGCCGCCGCCCTTCCCCAACGCTTCAACAACACCTTCTCCACCACCGCCCAACGTCAGTCTGCTCCCGCCATGCCTTCCGAAGGAAGAAGCTACGATCCCGAGATAAAGGATATCGCCAGCTATGTCACCAAGCCAATTGATTCGGAATTAGCTGTGAGTGCAAGCAACAACATACCGCGATATACCCCAACCCCGCGCCCAGTCCTGCTCTACAGCCGCAGCTAACCGAACCTCTCTTGTCTTTGCGTAGTTTGACACCGCGCGATGGGTTTTCCTCGACACTTTAGGCTGCGGTCTTGAGGGTCTGCGATTCAAAGAATGCACCAAGCTGCTCGGGCCTATCGTGCCCGGCACTGTCGTCCCTAATGGCACCAAAGTCCCCGGCACCGATTTCATCCTCGACCCCGTCAACGGCGCTTTCAACATTGGTGCCATGATCCGATGGCTCGACTACAATGACTGCTGGCTGGCTGCGGAGTGGGGACATCCCTCCGACAACTTGGGCGCCATCCTCGCTGTAGCTGACTGGGTCAATCGAACCAACAAGGCCGGCGGAAAGCTGGCCGGCGGCAAGACCTTTACTATCAAGGATGTCCTCGAGGGCATGATTAAAGCCCACGAAATTCAAGGATGTCTTGCTCTGCTCAACTCTTACAACAAGGTCGGCTTGGACCATGTTGTTCTGGTCAAGGTCGCCAGCACAGCCGTCGTATCACACATGCTTGGCTTGAGCGAGACTCAGATCGCCGACGCCGTGACCCAGGCTTGGGTAGATGGACAGAGCTTGCGCACCTATCGCCACTCGCCCAACACCATGTCGCGAAAGTCGTGGGCTGCCGGTGACGCTTGCCAGCGTGCCGTCAACCTGGCCCTCAAGGTCATGAAGGGTGAGCCCGGTATTCCTACGGTATTGTCTGCGCCCGTTTGGGGTTTTTACGATGTCCTCTTCAAGGGCAATAAGTTTGAATTCCAGCGTCCCTACGGCAGCTACGTGATGGAGAATGTCCTGTTCAAGGTTTCCTACCCTGCCGAGTTCCACTCCCAGACCGCGGTCGAGGCTTCGTCCAAGATTCATCAAAAGCTGAAGGAGATGGGCAAGTCGGCAGCGGATATCAAGGGCGTCACCTGCAGGACACACGAAGCGTGCATTCGTATTATTGATAAGCAGTTCAAGCCCATGGACAACTTTGCGGACCGTGATCACTGCATCCAGTACATGTGCTCCGTCATGCTCGTTTTTGGTCGTCTCGAAGCTACAGACTACACGGATGGCGGCGAGGCAGCGACATCTCCTCTGGTCGAGTCGCTCCGCCAGAAGATCAAGTGTGTTGAAGACCCGCAATACACCAAAGACTACCATGACCCCGAGCTCCGGACCATCTCCAACGCCCTGACGGTAGAACTCAACGATGGCACCGTTCTGGAAGAAGTTGTCGTTGAAGCTCCGCTGGGACACCGTCTGCGGAGAGAAGAAGCCAAGCCTCATATCTTGGCCAAGTACAAGAGACATTTGGGACCTCACTTCTCCGAAGCACAAGTCAAGGAGTTGGTGGATCTTGGCATGGATACAAAGAAGTTAGAGGCCATGTCAGTGGATGAGTATGTTGATAAGTACGTGGTCAAGGACAGCAAATTTGTATAATCGTTTTCGAACGATATTCTTCTGGGTTGTAGTCTCACTGTATCTCAGTAAAATATAACTAGGTAGAGAATTAGAGGTACTCAATCGGTGAGCCGACTTGAAAACTAAGACGAGTTCGAGGCTTCACTATAACAGAAAAAAAAGTAGAAAGCGAGTGACTACAGTCATGCATCTGATCCTTTCCGGCTCCCACCTTAGATACCTAAGTACCTAGCTATCTTTGTGTTGCTTAGGTGAAGAGATACCTTAGGGACGAGGTAGACACTTCTGTGTAGGTGGACTTCTGATTGAGAGACTGAGGTCAGTTGGGTGATACTGCACAGCCTCAATGCTCCTAGCAAAGCAGACAACGGTGGAACGAGAGGAGCTCTGGAAGAAAGGTGCTAATGAGAGAAAGCGGGGGCATTTGGAGTGCCTGCTGCAGCCTTATCGGGTTCTTCTGAGCCCGAGTCTCACCACCGCGCGCACCATCCAGAAGAGTTCAGTTGCCAGTACAGTGAGTGCTTGTGCCGGGAATGCGCTACAAGCCGCCTACCTGACAAACCGCCGCAACCCCGTCCGTATGTGCATCTGACACTGCCGCCTAACATAAACAGCATTAAATCCTTCCAACAGTCCAGTGTATCCGCTCGGTCGCACTTCCTTATAGGTAGTCAATACCTGTTCCCGATTCCCTTCAACGTTTTCACCTTTTCGACGAGATTTCATTTTGAAGAGACCACAGGAAATCCATATACCCAGTGCCTGCCCGAGATTGTATTGAAATCATCGTCGCATCATACGAACGCTCCCGTCCTACGTGCCATCATGGACCGCCAGGAAATTATCGCGACAAACAAGTCGCTGCGACTGGTCAAGAATGTATGAGTCGCTCCCATAGAGGCAATCGCAACTATCTGACTGATACTAATTGTGGCACCCAGGAGCTGGAGCATCTGCTTGAGAAGGGTGTCGTGAATGACGATGTCTTTGACCAGATTCTTCGCTTGCTTCCCAATGAGTCTTCGCTATCGGGCGCTCCGACACCTGCTGGCCGCACCCCTTCTGCGCTACCATCGCCATCTCCTCTTTCTCCGCCCACCAACTCTCTAGCCAACTTGGCCCTTCATCAGACTCCTATTCCAAGCCAGGCTCCTCCTGCCTACAACCAGACCGCCGCTCCGGCGTTACCTGTTCGCAAGAACCCGCCGCCGCCGCCTCCCCAGCACCCCGTTATCGACCATTGCAAAGCCAAGTGGCGATACGCTGCCGCGCAAGACGGCGACCTGTCTTTTGAGCCAGGTGACAAGATCGAGGTCCATGAGAAGATGAACCAAGATTGGTGGATGGGACGGAACTCGCGCACCGGTGAGGAGGGTATCTTCCCCATCAACCACGTCGAGGTCGAGAACAACAACGAGAAGCAAGGTCTCTACAACCCGCCTCAGCCGTCCTATGCCACTCCACCGCCGGCTGCCAACGGAGGCTACCCGCCGCCGCCATCTGCTCAGAACCCCTACAACGCCCATGTACCGCCCATGGCTGTTGCTCAGGGAGGCGGTGCCGCAGGTGGACTGGCCAACAACTCCAAGGTTAATGAGAATGGAAAGAAGTTTGGCAAGAAGCTGGGTAATGCCGCCATCTTTGGTGCAGGTGCTACCATCGGTGGCAAGATTGTGAACGGTATCTTCTAAGTTGAGGCGCTAATGTAAAGGAACTAGAGGGGCGCTTCTCATGCCGAGTGCGCATTCATTGTCGTTTTCTTGGGTTAACTGCATAGGGTCGGACATTTCCTTATGCCGTGAGGGAAACGGATTAGCAGAAAGCTGGTGAAGGCTATATTCCTAGATACGATTATGGTTCAGTATGATATTCCTTTCCCCGGCATTCCTTTGGCCAACAGAGCGCAAACTGTGATGTCTCCAGTCCCACTAGTGATGTACTAGATGACACCTTGGGAAGAGACTCTCGAATAACGTGTGGATCTGCCCGGGGCCAAAGGTAAGTGCCTTGTGGAGAGGTGTGTGGACGTGATCGGCTCATCTATGTGACACTTGAGGCAGCGGCTTACGGTCTACCGAAGTCCCAAAGCCGGACCTGAAGGTGGAATCAAATGTGAACAAATCGGACTTGAACCTGCGGCATTCCAAATGCACATGACGTCTGAGCGCTCCCTGGAGCAGGACATGGCCACATAACAACCCAAAGTTTGTATGTAATACAGCTTCCGCATTCGAACGAGCGGACATGGTGAGTGGTCGAAGTTCTTTTTGCCTATTATTACATTGTCACCTTGCCGTGCCTGCGTCGACAAAAGTGGAGAGGGTGACAGCCGGGCATCCCAGAGGCATCCCGAGGCAACCCCAACGCAGCCCTCATGGCCCGACTTCGTTCCGTCCCTTGCCTACATGTGCCTCTCGCCTCTTCCATTCATGTCTACGAGTATATCAGTAAGAGTTCTGAATTCTGGATGAAATACCATCACGTCTCTGTTTTCGGTTATCTGGTTACTCATGATATAGTGGTGTTGCTTACAACGCCCCTGCTCACGCCTCTTTGCCGAGATGTCGACCTTCTGCCCCCTTTGCGGGGTCTTGATTGATATGTGGCAAGGCAACCATGATGGGGCTCACCCTTCATCCTCGCTCAGCTGGCTCCAGGAAGTTCGGGCAAGTAAGTGACAACCTCGAGGAATTGTGATTCAGACCTGACAGCTTCATTGTAGTTCGTACTCTCCGCTACATTCATGACCCGGTTATCACAGGGGTTGGGTGGCTTAATTACCACGGTGAAGTCATTGCTCCCGATCATGATTCCAGTCATTACCAGGACTATGATCCAGAGCAGCAGGAGCTGCCGGCCTTCTTCGGAACCCATCAGGTCGGTTACGCTACGTCCGAGTACTGGTGTTTCGTCGTCCATGACGTCTGTTGGGAGCTTCTGCGGGAGCATGTTGATCCTGGCCACGAAATCCCGGCTGATAGGATGGCATCTCACCTGTTTGCTGTCCTGTACAATACGCCCATGAACGGCGAGATCTTGGCTCCGGGCCATGACTATGGAGGCGCAACCAAGTTTCAAGACTCGACTGTGTATGCGTATTACACTAGAGTCAATGCATCGAGACATTCTTACATCACAGCGGACGTGACCGAGGAGTTTCAGTTTGATGATGAGACCCTCGAAGACGCCCCTCCTCTGCCTCATAATGGTGCGAACCTGGGTGGCTACAGCAAAACGGACGCTTTCTGTCGTCTCCCTAACGAGATACTAATGCTTATTCTGGCCTTGTTAGCCTCTCGTGACGTTTGCGCAGCGCGTCACGCATCCCGTTACATTGCAGATGTAGCATCGCCCGGGTCACTTTCGCAGCGATTTTGGAAGAGCCGTTTCAACTTAGAGTTCGAGATGGGATTCGCGTTCGCCGGTCCGTTCTGTCCTCCACCACAAGAGCCTGTGGACTGGCGCTTGCTTTACCTCAGATCTAAAGTGGCTTTGAACTTGGAACTGTTCCCCGGTTTCAGGAACCGTCATCGGGTTTGGCATGTCTTACAAAACATGACCGACGCACTGGGTATCCGGATCTCTAATGAGGAACGCATAAGTGAGTCAGCATACGCGAATTTGACACCTGATATTCCGCCTGGCTTCAACGTCAATCACACGGTGTACGCAGACGCGTCTTTTGACCCCGGTGAACTCCCAGAGCAGGACATCGCAGCGAAGTCTGGACTGGCCTTAAGCTGCCGACTCTTTGAGGTACACAGCATCATGTGGCCATCCGGAGACGACGCAAAGCTCTTGAAGATGCGAGTATCTTATGTGACACTCAACGGAGAACAATACATCAGCGGTATTCGAATTCATAATCCCGACGATGACTGCTCTTCACTGGGCACTTCACAAAACAAATGTGGTTTCATTAACCATTTGAACGACCATGAAGTTCACATGGATCTCAGCGACTCGCTACAGAGTATTGATGTTGTCATGGCCGCCGCTGGTGTCATCGGTCTCTGTTTCCACATGGAAGGTCCCCAGGGCCCATATACATGTGCTCTCGGCAATACAGAAGTGACTCGTGCCGGGTGTGGGGTTGGAAGACTGACACCGGATGATAAAACTATGCAAAAGGGCATAGTGTTTGGTTTTGATGTAAGTGTTCATGCTGACAGAATTGCTTCCAATGATCTCACATTATCCAGGCATGCAAAATCATTTCAATGGCTCTCATGGAGGAAAATACACGCGACACAAACGGTAGACGGCCATCGTTAGCCCAAGAATCGGATCCGGAAGAGCTTTGGAACCCTAAGTTCCCCAACGTGAGGCCGACGTGGCATTTTGAAGCAGCCTCGCCAACACAGCATTTCAATCTCTGTCTGAATATGGACTTTGGTGGACCTGGTGGACATCTGCTGCCTTCATTGACGCGTATTGGCCTCTTCATGGGTGGCTATCCGGCCGTCTTCCTGGGCATGTCGTTTGCATACCGGGATGGACATGAGACATTTTTCGGCCGCAAGGAATATAGAGAGAGCGTCGAAAACATGGCTAGTCTACAGGCTGTGAAGCAGTCTTTCACGGTGGATGGACCGAATGGGGAGATCATCAGCAAGATGACTGTTTCATTCTCTCAAGACGGGGACACAATCCAGTCTATCCTAGTATGTCCGATGCGAGCAAGCATATTCCAATTCTCCCCTCGTCCCCCTTCGACAGTATCAGAATCAGGTAGTAAACAATCCCCGGGCAAGACTCTTCACTGACAAATGGGTTTCCTCCAGATTGAAACCAACAAGGGCAGGTCTCAGCTATTCCGTCTCTATGGCACAGGTTCTTGGGGCAGGGTTCCGGAAAAGGTGCACGTGTTTGAAGCAAACGCAGGTCAAGTTCTGACTTCATTCTATGTAAAAGTGAAGGTACGCCGACTTTACAACCACGTTAATAATCCCAAGAAATTTTTTTGAATACTGACCTGTCCATCCTGAAGTCTCCCGTGGGATATTTTCAAGACTTCTCAACACGCAGCGAGAACGCGAAAGAAGGACTATGGCCGGCATTTCTGAGCCAATCTCGTAGCATTTCGCATCATATGACTATCACCTGCAAGGCCCTGGGACCAGCCGGCGACATCTTGGCTTATCCGCGGGGATTCGCATTCACGGCTGCGGACCTTACTGGCCTGAAGACCATTCGCGTGTCCGTAGACAAGGGAGGATTGCCGCCCCTACGAGGACATCTCACAGGTGTCTGGCTCGAGTATGACGACTCGAGCGTACCCATCATACTTGGGCAGTGGCTCGAAGAATTCGACTCATTGACACTTGCCCCCGGCGATCGCCTCGTAGGTGTTACGACTTGGCATGACTTCACTAACACTTATAAGAGAGTGAAATACGGTCCTATCATTAAGCTGAGCTTGGTCACTGCAAATGATATTACCAAAGAGTTCCTAGATCCCTCACTAGGCGGCAAGGTTTGTCTTCGATACCGAGAAAACCCATATGAGAAGCTGGTCAGTCTCCCCATCCAGTACGGTCATTGTTGGGATGAGCCAAAGTACTCATAGAGATGTATTAGGATGCCCTCGTCTGGGGATTGAATCACCAATGGGATCATGTCCGCGTGATTGCCTCTCCGCGGCACGGTAGTAAAGGTAACCCCCTTATCATCGGGCCAGCTAGCCATTTCGATCAGCCATGGATGGTGAGGGAGAAGGTCTTTATGCAAGAGGTCCTCGAGGATGGTCGACCGAATCCGGTGAAAAAGATTGAGGTCAGCTTCAAAGACCTCAGCGGTGAACCGTCGGGTCTGACCTTGACCTATGAGAATGGCGACTCGAAGACAGTAGGCACGAGAGGTAGAGCGCCTCGGTCCTTTCTTGTGCATAAGGGAGAGAAGCTCGTGAGAATGGAGATCGGAGTGAGCCGGGGGAACCGAATTGAGTTCATCAACGTGAGTCGCGCTTGCTAACCGGTCCCTTGATTACGGACACCTTTCGAGAAAGGTGCTGACGCGAAGGACAGTTCCTCACCAACACCCAGCGTGAGCTTGACTTCCGGGAGCGTCGTGATCCAAATGCCATCAAGCATATCCACCACCGGCTCGTATACATCCTGGACCCGTCGTTTTCGCCCGTCCCCGACGGCGAGAAGCCGGGCATGCGGAGTATCCGGGATTTCCCTGAAAACGCCGGGAGCTTTGTGGGGTTCTGGGCCGTGCCGAAGCGGCGGGATCGGGCTCTCAGGTTTAACATGCTAGGGCCGGTGTTCGACACGGCGGAGGTGGCCGAGGCTGTTCAACCTGCAAGTCAGTGTTTGACGGCATACGCGCACGAGCCTCGGCATGAGTATGGATACGGTCGAGGGCATGGACCGGGACAGGATCATGGGCCACAACCGCCACAGTATGTGAGCAGATATGGACATGGACACGCTGTCTTGAGTGCGTTCCGCGGCGTGAGTATCGGAGCGTCGATGAAGAGTCTCTCCTGAAGCCAATGGTGGTCTTCGGGCCATGATGATAGGTAGGGCTTATGTGTATGATGGTATGACATGGTGTTCTTGATTTGCTGGGTTGATTGGCAATCTGGGTCTCGGGGAACTAGGGGCAAACAATGGTCTATCTTGACTGTGAAGCTATCTGGTAGACCCGGCCGGGGAAACTTACGAAACTCACATCAACAGACCGCTAGGGGCTATTAGGACACACACACTACAAGAAACGCTACAGGCTCGTCCACCCTCCAAAATGTAAATTCCACCCTCAATCCAAAATTCCTCTTGCCGTTCTTTTGACCTTTCTCGAGATATCCAGCTTCACGAGAAGCCCAGATACAGCTGTGGAACGATCATCTACCTAGGTGCCTAATATTCGTGGCGTACCCGAAATCTGAGAGATTACTTATGTTTTCTCTTTCTGTCATGCCGCATTCATGCATATTAACACGTTACGGATAGTGGTACCCCGAGCTGAGGGGCAGCGGCACGGCGCAGTCTTATCACCGCACCCCCGCTTGATCTCATCGCATCGCATCTCGTCAGGCCGCTACTCCATCCCGGGATCGTATCATCGCGTCAAAGATAAGGCTACTCTCCCCTGTCGCCGAGGTGGCCGGGGGAAGCACATCTGCTCTCAGGCCCCCCCTCGTGTGTGCTGGTTCCATGACGACAATACTTTCTCGGCAAATCGTGTTTCCTGGAGTTCTATGTAGGCCGAGACGAGTAATGCAGTTGCTACGCTGCATGGCCATCGCACGTGCAGTGTGGCTCCAACCAAGCGTACATGCAGCATCCTTTCGGTGGGCAGGCAGGCTCGTGCCAAGGATCGGCTGTGGCCTTGAGAGTCAACAATGGCGATCAGACGTTGAGGTTCATCTGCCGTCTGTCACCCGTAAAAGCAAGCCTTTGATTAAAACATCAGATCCTAATTACGCCTTATGAAGGTACCCTAGCTGTGCCCGAACCATCGAAGAAGTTTCCTATTGAATTTACGGCCACGGGATTCTGTCTGCCTATTTTCAATACTCAACTACTTTTGCAGGCAGACTGGCATCATGCTGGCGAGATTAATGGTGTTCGTCGGGCTCTGGACGACGATCCTCCCCGGAACCCTCGTTGCGACGGCGTCATGTCCTGGCGCATGCGCTGCCATGGGCGATTTCCCTCCGCTCATCGAGGCAACGTTGGAGGACCTCGTGACCGGCCTTGAGATGGGGCTGTTCACGAGCGTCGACCTTGTCAACGCCTACACGGCGCGGATCATGGAAGTCAACGACACCCTGAAGATGGTGACGGAGCTGAACCCAGATGCTGTGAACATCGCGGCCGAGGCGGACGCCTCGAGGGCCAGCGGGAATGTTTCCGGTCCGCTGCATGGCATCCCGATTTTGATCAAGAATAATAGTAAGTTGCAGTCTATAATTTGGATGATATACGTCTTGCTCGCGTCGAGCTTGCCTGCTGCTCTGGGGACAGAGAAGGAGTATTAGGGCAGAGCCGACGTCGACAGAGTCTCTGCACGCCGAACCTTGGTTAATCTCATACGCAGTTGCGACCAACGACCTCATGAACAACACTGCTGGATCGTATGCACTCCTGGGCGCCAAGGTCCCCGAAGACAGTACCATGGCGGCCAAATTGCGGAAAGCTGGCGCAGTCATCCTGGGCAAGGTACGCATCCGAAGGTTCAGAATTGCATTTCAGGGAACAATTACATGACCATGGGTCGAGAACAGGTCAAGTGACTATTTGCAGTCCCTCCCAATCTACCTTCCCCTTGCTTTCGTGATCTGAAAACGGGTAATCGAGGGGAAAAGGCTAAGCATGGTAATTGAAACAGACAAACCTTTCTCAATGGGCCAACTACAGAAGCAACAACAGCAGCAACGGATGGTCAGCTTATGGTGGGCAGACCGAGGGTGCTTACTATCCTGGGCAGGATCCGTCAGGTTCTTCATCGGGCAGCGGTGTTTCTTCGTCTCTTGGATTGGCACTTGCCGCGCTAGGATCAGAGACTGATGGCTCCATCGTGTCGCCTTCGAATGTCAACAATCTAGTGGGGATCAAGCCTTCGGTTGGGCTGACTTCAAGATACTTGGTGATCCCCATCTCTGAGCATCAAGATACTGTCGGCCCCATGGCCCGGACGGTCAAAGACGCGGCTTATCTACTAGCAGCGATTGCTGGGCCGGACCCTAACGACAATTACACATCGCGAATTCCATTCGAGGAGATTCCTGACTACGTAGGAGCCTGCGACTTCTTTGCTCTAAAAGGAAAGCGGATTGGAGTTCCACGGAACATATTCGATATTACAGGATCCGAGGAGCTGTATGGACCAATCGTGGCGAAATTCAACGAATCTCTCAACGTCCTCCGCGCTGCCGGAGCTACCGTTGTCGATGACATCCATCTTGAGGGTTACGATACAATTGCGAGCTCATCTTTCGAGACTGTGGTCCTTGAATCAGACTTCATTTCCAATCTGGCGACATACTTCGCGAGCTTGATAGAGAATCCGCAGAATATCACCGACCTTGCAGGCCTACAAGAATTCACACATGGTTTTCCGGCAGAGGAGTGGCCTTCCCGCGATACTGCTATCTGGCAGGAGGCACTCGACCTAGGATTTAACAACACCAGTCCTGAGACATGGTCAAACTACACGGCGAACCAGTACTATGGTGGGCTGTTAGGCAGTAAGCAACCTTCTTCATCCTCACCCCTAAGAGTCTGTTATCTCTAGTGCACGCAGCCCGATTCGTGCTGCGAGTCAACAGCTTTAGCGCTCAGATTATTCCTTGCCGATGCAAAAAAAGATATGACTCTGTTTGACACTGGAAATACTCTAAAAATCACGAATACTGACTGACAAAACCAAGTTACCGGCGCAATTCAGAACCTATCCTTGGACGCGTTGGTAGTCCCTACAACGTTTTCGTCCACCCTTCCTGCTATCATCGGTGCCCCTATCGTGACTGTGCCGATGGGTGCATATCCCGAAAACACGACAGTGGTTCCAAATACCCGTGGAAATCTCAATGACACAGCGCCCAATATTCCTTTCGGATTCGCTTTTCTTGGAGAACGTTTCAGTGAAGAGAAGCTTATTGGGTTAGCGTACGCTTTTGAGCAGAGGACAATGGTCCGCAACAGTATCAAGCCATACATCGAACCTACAACCGAGATTTCAGATGTGGTGGCTCAGCGATTAAGGAAAAGGGGTAATTAGGAATGTTCTGAGATACTGTGCTCGAATTGGTGGCCATGTGCAAGGTGGCACTGACGATTCGCAACGCTACAAAGGCTAGACAACATCAGTACGCACGCATCTATCGTGCCATAATATGATTGTGTTCGAAGCAAAATCGCAGTAATATGCCTGTTAGATTATCAGGAAATAAATAAATAGAAGGGAGCGCTTGTCCCAAGAAAAGAGTACGCTTTCGTGAACATAGCAGCGCAGAGACAGTGCGATACTAAGAGTCCGCAGCTAATACTGTCCTACACACTGTATGCCCACCACACACACCCGCGAACCAAAATTTCGGGCAGTCAAGGTATGGTGGAGGCGCCATCGCTTCCTGTCTATATGACTCCTCCCTACCAACACCAGATGCTTGATCCCGTCAACAAAATCAAACAATGCACTTGCCTGCGCCAGAACCCCAGAACGGAGATTTCTTCATAACGATGAATGTCACCCAGGATTTTACTCCGGGTATCCCAGAGGCTCAGCCGCATCGGCCGCAGGATGACATTTCACTCGACTCCAGGAGAATCCAGGCCCAACACAGTACTGTGGGCTACCGTGAAGGTATTACCGCCGGCAAAGCCGAGAGCATACAAGCTGGCTTTGACCAGGGATTCAGCCTAGGTGCCAGCATCGGTTTGAGAGTAGGCCAGATCCTCGGCCTCCTCGAGGGGCTAGCTGCTGCTGTGCCCGACGACGCGCATGTGCGGCAGCTTTTGTTCGATGCAAGGCAGGAAACGGACCTCAACACGGTCTTTGGGCCGGAATATTGGACGCCTGATGGCCGCTGGAAGTACGAGGTCGACTCTTCCGAGGTCGAGCACGTTGCAAGCAGGCATCCTTTAATTGCAAAATGGAGCAGGCTCGTGGAGGCGGAAGAGCAGAGGTGGAACATCAGTCGGTCCTTACCCATCTTAGATGGCTTCAGCTCGACAGAGGAGGTCAAAGAGACTAAGGCGGCCGTTCCCGATAACCCGACTGGCAAGCCCATCGACTGGTGAAGGCACCACGTTGTATCGCATTCTTGCCGAAAGGGTTACAGACTTTGCGATTGCGCCCATGGTACCAGAGTGCAATGGTGTTGTGCCAACTTCGAGCCAAATTCAAGGAGTATTTCAATGGTTTTGCGCTGCTGAGACGGGCAGCCAATGCTACTCGTACCAGGCAGCTAGGAGTGACAAGCCTTAGCGACCTCAAACACATTTTGGCCTAGCTAGAATGCATCCCTAGTGGCGAACGCGACGAACTCATATTGCACCTTCTACTTTCTGTCACAGCCCAGTGTACGAGATGGGAACGATGAGAAAGTGGCATATGAACGTGTTCGGTGGCGGCCATCACTGTCGTGAATATCCCAAGTGCAAAAAGTGTGCGAGTCGGCTGCCAACCGGCCTCCTCGAAGACACACTTTCTCCAAAGTACGAACGAGACACAGCGTGGTTCATTGCTCATTGCACGTTGGTTCTCCTATGAAATCACCTGGTCATGCGTTGTGGCTTGGTCCTAATTGAGATTTCGACCCAACACCCCGTCTAGTATATAGGACAATCAATGGATGATTAAGGGCACTGGGGGATATGGCTACGGCCGTTACAGTCGATACAACATCCTCTAATGTTAAATTTGAGGCGTAAATTATACCTCAGGAGGTTCCACTGCAGTAACCACCTCAAACAAGATGTTGGGGGCGTTCCGCCATCGCAACTCTTTCAGGCTGACCGGATGGTGGCCGTCGTTCATTGGCTTGGGGGCGCAATCGCTTGGAACGTCGGAATTATAAATACGACGCAGAATGTAAATCTCAGCAGATCAATGGTTGGAGTATCCCTTGATCCGAATATTATATCGTTCTGGCTCCTGCTTGTCATCCCTTCCCTCTAACGACTTGCTCTTGGTCCAAAGCCTAGGCCTTCAGCGTGCGCTTAAGGACCGGTCTGATTATGGGAGATAGGCTGATATCCACACACGATCCGTATGTTTTGATTATTGAGATTCGCCTTTACGATGAGAGTGCCAATCATCGTCCTTGTGACGTTAATGGGCCTTGTCGTGGCCACGAGTTTCGAGCCGAGGAGGAATTCCCTGGGATGGAATTCGGACGGCGGCCAAGCGGGCATGGGTCCAGGAGATCCGAGCCGTGACGGCAACGATGGTGTTTGGGATGATAGCAACGACTCTGACGACAACGAAGATGGATATGACGGACCCGGTGGCGAAGGAGATGGCCATGACGGCCCTCCGGCCGGGGATCATACCATCACACAGCCTATTCCTTCCATCACCACGACAACTGCCGTATCGGTCAGTACGACCAGTTTGGCGGAAACCGCCACAGGTGGCGAGCTCGATACAGTTACTTCACCATCACCTTCTACGCCTACTGAGACCGGGCTCGGCACTGTGAATCCAGACTCGCCGACTGTCTCGCTCACATATAACACCATATCTGGAACCCTCTTGATTACTACATCAGCGACCGATTGCAAGGTGTGCACGACGACAACGACCGCTCCAGCATCTGCTACGGCCACGACAGTCACGACCAACATTACTCCCACCACATCAGCAATACCGCAATTGCAGACCGGCGCAGCCATGGCTTTGCGTCGTGGAAGTGGTCCACTATTTGCTGTTGTCATGGCCCTTGCTTTGGTTCGAGAATAAGTGAAGGGTTTGTACCGGCCATTCATGTCTATGGAGCGGTCACGCAACTGAGCTGTAACGGGGACCAGAGTATCTTTCCGGAACGAGACAAGCCTCGATCAGAAGGGAGTCTTTCCAAAGGCCCATTGTCTCTGGGAAAATTACTTTGACGACTATCAAGCTTGTCGAGTTTCTTCATCTCATAATATAGCTAGGATACGGGCGGCGTAGGAAGTTAATCGTATTACGAAGAGGACCACACGCAGCAGTAACTATGGGGTATTCAGAGCTTCCACATACAAGTAGATCCTATACTCAGAAGATAATAAACGTCTTTGCGTATCAGGGTGTCTTTACTCGATTGAGCGAGAGAATCTCGACTGCCTTCGGATGCCCGTTCCAGAAAATACGGCTCCTGGTTGTCGCGATTGTCGGCAGCCTTATCAAAGTCGGGTGACTCTATCACACGCTACACATGGAGCAGGAGCAGCAAGTTACAAGAGAAAACTCCAAATTTGACCACATTGATTTTGCCCCCTCGGATGTGGCATCCTAGAGACTTCCTATCTTTTCCCATTTTCTGCTAGGCCCCCTTAGAGGGCGGCCGAGATCTGCCTTGCTACCAGCAAGGTGCATCCTAAAGCCCCGAGACATCAGAAGACCGGATTCCATCCCTCAAAGCGGCGAAACTCGGATCTGCCATGCTGTGAAGCTTCCTATTTGTTCAAACGGGCATGCGACTAGTGCCTGCGTGTAGTATCGGGCCAGCTCCGTGTATCGTATTCCCTGCATTAGCCCTAAGCCCCAAGTCCAGCTTCGCTAATAGGCCATCGCCTCATTGAAGTTTATGACACAATGTGTGCGAAATACTACCTATTTGAGGCTCAAACACGAAGAGTCAAGGCATTTCTCGACATACAAACCTCGCATGATTTGCTTGATGATTACATGCACGCATCTTCTCATGGCCGACGATAGGTCACTAGATTGTAGATCATCGAGCAATCATGATACATTGCTGAAGTCGTAGAATTTATTTTTATTAAATTTTAGACGATATGCAAGCCGGTTTGCCCAGCTAGAACAACATTCAAATCCCCTATTTCTTCAAGTCAAACCTGTCCAAGTTCATGACCTTGTCCCACGCTGATACGAAGTCCTTCACGAACTTCTCCTGTGCGTCCGACCCGCCATAAACCTCAGAGAGGGCGCGGAGCTCGGCGTGGGAGCCAAAGACCAGGTCGGAACGAGTGGCGGTCCACTTCTTCTGTCCAGACTTGCGGTCTGTGCCCTCGAAGACCTCGTTTCCACCGCTGGCCTTCCAGGCTGTGCTCATGTCGAGTAGGTTGACGAAGAAATCATTCGTCAGTTGACCCGGACGCTTGGTCAACACACCGTGAGTAGAACCGTCGTAGTTGGCATTCAGCGCGCGCATTCCACCAACTAGAACAGTCATCTCCGGCGCCGAAAGGGTCAGCAAGTGAGCCTTGTCGACAAGGAAGAACTCGGCAGGCACGCGTGATGTGGACGTGCCGTAGTTACGGAATCCATCGTGGATGGACTCGAGGTGGCCTACCGACGCAACGTCGGTCTGTTCTTGTGTCGCATCCATTCGACCCGGTGTGAAGGGGACAGTGATGCTTGAGCCAGCATCACTAGCAGCCTTCTCCACAGCAGCACAGCCCGCAAGCACAATCAAGTCAGCAAGGGAAATCTTCTTGCCGCTGCCGTTGAACTTCTTCTGGATCCCCTCGAGGGCACTGAGGGACTCGCTCAACCATGGTTGACGGTTGACTTCCCAGTCACGCTGGGGCGCAAGACGGATTCGTGCACCGTTGGCACCTCCGCGTTTATCGCTACCGCGGAATGTTGAAGCCGACGCCCAGGCAGTGGACACGAACTTGGAGGGGGCCACTCCGGTAGCGAGGATCTCCTTCTTGAGGGAGGCAATGTCATTGTTGTCAACCAGAGGGTGGTCAACTTCGGGGATGGGGTCTTGCCAAAGAAGTACCTCCTTCGGTACCTCAGGTCCCATGTAACGTGTTCGTGGTCCAAGGTCACGGTGCAGCAACTTGAACCAAGCACGAGCAAAGGCGTCAGCAAACTGATCCGGGTTCTCAAGGAATCTACGTGAGATTTTCTCGTAGGTCGGATCAAACCGAAGCGAAAGATCGGTTGTCAGCATCGTAGGCAGACGCTTCTTGTTGGCATCGAAAGGATCTGGGATCACTGGCTCGGCATTCTTGGCTACCCACTGGTTGGCACCAGCTGGACTCTTCTGGTGCTCC
Organism: Xylariaceae sp. FL0016; assembly: GCA_022578815.1. Classification (NCBI taxonomy): domain Eukaryota; kingdom Fungi; phylum Ascomycota; class Sordariomycetes; order Xylariales; family Xylariaceae; species Xylariaceae sp. FL0016. The sequence goes on from MU388741.1 coordinate 690,138, forward strand.
CACTCGTACTTGAAGAGATATTCGAAGTACTGGTTGCTCCATTTCGTGGGAGTCCTGGTCCAAACGACTTCGAGACCGCTTGTGATGGTGTCAGGTCCTGCGCCCGAGTTGTGGCTGTTCTTCCAGCCCAAACCTTGCTGCTCCATGTTGGACGCCTCGGGCTCGGGGCCCACATTGTCGGAGGGAGCGGCACCGTGGGTCTTGCCAAAAGTATGGCCTCCGGCAATCAGGGCGACCGTCTCTTCGTCGTCCACTGCAGAGTCATAGTCAGCATCGGCATGTGACAGGATCGGTCTCCCAGCTCCAGATCGAGAATATGGGGCATCAAGTGAAGAACAAGGAATTGAACGAAAACGGAAGCAGGGAAGCTACTTACTTGCCATGCGCCCAAAGGTGGTACGGATATCCCTAGCAGCAGCAATGGGATCGGGGTTGCCATCCGGACCCTCTGGGTTGACGTAAATCAAACCCATGTGCGCGGCCGCCAGTGGCTCCTCGAGCTCGCGGGAGTGGATATCATTCTTGTCGGCCTTCTCGTCAGAATCGACGACTCCGTGGCCGGCTGTGCCCTTGTTTCCTTGTGAGTAGCGGACATCGTTGCCTAACCAGGTGGTCTCGCCTCCCCAGTAGGCAGCCTCGTCAGCTTCCCAAGTGTCGGGACGTCCACCAGAAAAGCCGAAAGTCTTGAAGCCCATGGACTCGAGAGCGACATTACCGGTGAGCAGCAACAGGTCGGCCCAGGAGATCTTGTTGCCGTACTTTTGCTTGACAGGCCAGAGTAGGCGGCGGGCCTTGTCGAGACTGACATTGTCAGGCCAGCTATTCAGGGGAGCAAAGCGCTGCTGGCCCTGGCCTCCACCACCCCTACCATCGTAGACGCGGTAGGTACCAGCACTGTGCCAGGCCATACGGATGAACAGACCACCGTAGTGACCAAAGTCGGCAGGCCACCACTCCTGTGAATCAGTCATGACGGCGTGAAGGTCCTTCTTGAGAGCGTCATAGTCAAGGGACTTGAAGGCAGCAGCATAGTCAAAGTCTGCGCCCATGGGATCCGAAGTTGATGTGTGCTGGCGGAGGATGTTGAACCGCAATTGCTGGGGCCACCAGTCAGGGTTCCTGGTGCCAGCACCGGCTACGTTGCCCTTGACGGGACACTTAGCTTCAGCCATATTGAAGGATGATAGATGGAAGCTGGATCTGAAACCAGCTCGGATCGGAGTCGGTGTTGACGACAACGAATATAGTAACGGGGTAGATGTTCGTGAACACAATAGCAGCTGCCGTCTCAACACTCGTGTTTGTAAGGCAGAATGGGAGGAGAGGACAGGCATGTCGAACGAGTCTGGCACGATGTAGTCGGACAACCCCGCACTTTATAGCTGGCGACGACTTTGTAACAGGTGTGGCATGATAGGCCCAAGCAGCAGCCGACTAAGGTTAGACCCTGGCGAGCTGTTCGGCATCTGCGGGCATGGAGGGAGGTTCGGAGAATGAGGGGGATCGACGTCTAAGCAGCGAGGGAAAGGGAGTGGGCATTGGGGGGTGGTGTGTGTGTGGCGGGCGTGGTGGGCGTGATGGGCGAGGTGGGCGAGGAGGGGTATGGCCAGAGCACGCCCAACCGTGTGGTCAGTGTACTACAGTACAGTATGGCGAGTAATTTATTGCATACCGACTTCCTAACCCAACTTGCCTCCCAGTTAGGTACATAATCCTGTAGTAAGTAAGGTAGGTGGAAGGGAAAGGTGGTGAGGTCTCGGGGGTGGACGGGCTCGGATGCCGGGTGACGGGTGACGGGTGGCATTGCCCGCATTCCTGTCCGCACCAAGTCCGCAGTGTATATCACCTCATTGCATGTCATCCTGCACGTCTGCCCCATGAACAGGCAGTCAGAAACCCCCGGCAAGCCCTGTCAGGACCCTCATCAGGGCCCTGGTCCCATTTGCTGCTGCATTGTTGTTCTTCATCGTTTTGCATCGATCTCTGGGCTGTTCTAGCCTATCCCCACGAATGCCGCGACCCTCTGCCCCAAAATTCCTCCCAGTGGGGCCTTCCCGTGGGGCCTTCCAGTGGTGGGGGGAGACGAAACATACCTATTACCCACTCACCACTCACTACAAGCTGACTCCCGCACTACCTAAGTACGCTCGCTGTCACTTGCACTTCACGTACAGCTTAATCGATAGGCAATAATACACCACAGTACCGACCTAGCGTCCTTCTGTAAGGAACATCCAGCTTTCGCCTAGCGTCCCAAATCCAGCCCCTGCAAGTCCTCCTTGGGAAGTAGGCATGGGCTGGCATGGGTAACAGTAAGGCGTTCGCATCTCCCACTACCTCTTTCGCCACTCCTACGTCCACAACATCGGACGCATCGGCGCCATTCTGTCCGGCAAGGCACAACAGCAGGGCCACAGATAATTGCGGCTGCTGTACGTCATATCATGCCATAACCGAATCACCAAGTCACCTTGCGTGACCAGGTCTTTTATCCTCACTTTCACTGCTTTCACTGACAGGTGAGGCTAAAAAGCCGATGGTGGCACCTAGCAGCTCGCCTACCTACCGATGGATGATACTGGCACCGTCAAAGCTGCTGTTGGTCAATCGTCCATGCCTCTCCGGGATAGTCCTGCTAGAGTTCGTCATCTGGTCACCCATTAGCCAGGGATTCTATCAGTAAATTTGGCCGGGTCTCGCACCACTATCTCTTCATTTTTCACCATCTCTCGCGCTTTACTCTTAGCATTTACCGTTAGCATCTACCGGTAAACGAGCAAGAGTTCCCTTATCAATGTTATCCACCTCCCTCAAGCGCTCTACTGTGCCACTGGTGGCGTTCTGCATGTCAGCTGAAATTAGCAACATGTCTGGAGCCGCTACAGATCATCCAGTAACAGTCTAGGTGGTACCCTTAATCTATAGAGATGCGAGGAGCTTGATACAAATGATTCAGGCATACTGCCCAGCTTTCTTCTTTCGCTTTTTGTTTATTTCTTCTTCTTTGCTCATAACTTCACATTTCTTGTCAGCTTTGGTCCTTGTATTAGATATGCCAGAATATGGATGCTGGATCCTATCTGTTCTGTTCATGCAAAGAAGAGAATAAAACCTGGCAATGGAGACTCATGGCTTGAAGAGAGGCTACCAACGAGTCACAGTTGCTTCGACCATGGGACACGGTATTGTGTGGGTTTCAAAATGAACATTTATTCAGTGCATCTTCGATGCTCAGTTCGACTCATAGTAGGAGAAAGAGCAGGCATAGCACACCAGTTGTTTTCCACTGATTACTATAGAATCGCCGAATATCGAGTGCTCCAGAAGACGATGTCGAAGATCCTGGAACTCCAGTCGATGCCGATGATCCAGTACTTGCAGCTGAAGTTTGCGATGCGGCTGGGCCAGAGCCCGAGGCAACGGTACTCGACGCCGTCCATTGCATTATGCTCAAAATATTCGCTTCCACCGATGTATCGAGTGTTGCAGCACATGGATTTGGCGTCAAGGTCGGACTAGCAGTAACGACGCATGCGCTGGATGTCTCCGGAAAGAAAACAGGCGTGGAATCGATGAGTGTGTCCGTGGTCGCTGCGAACGTGTACGAAGTAGTTGAGACATAGCTCACCACACCCATTAGGCTTGCGCAGCTCTCGTCGTTCCCGTTGCCCGCCCCATCGCCAACTTGAAGCTGAGGCTGGGCTATACCATCTTCGACGGTAAATTCGAGTGAGCCTTGTGCTATGTCCCAGCTGATTGCCCATGTAGATCCTTGCTCAAAATCACACCAGGGCTGGACGTAGAAATGCCACTCGAGGGTGTAGTTGCCGGGTTTTAGGGAACCCGTATTATCGACACCGAAGTACATGCCCTGTTCCCCTTCCCCGGACGTGACATTCTCAGGCACCCCAGCACCGATGCTGGCCCCGAGGTAGCCCCAGTAGTCGCCGAAGCCGAAGTCGTATTGCCGGGGCTCGAGCCACAGGTCCCAGGATACCTTCCAGCCGTACTCAAATGCGGCAGCAGGATTCTGAATCCCAACCACAATGGGGATACCCGTCGTTGGATACAGACCGCCGCGACGCGGGAATATCAGATCGGCCTCGGCCGTGTTATTCATGGCCTTTGTCGTGAGCACATTTGCATCGGTGCCTATGCTCATGCTAGCGCTGACGAGGGACAGTCTAAATAGAAACGGGAGTATAATGACGAGTTTACTTGCGATCGAACTCATAGCTGAAGCATCTATTTCCAACCCAAGTAGTTTCATACGACTTCTACGACCACTGTTGACTGCGAGAAAAAAATTCCTCGTAGAGTGGTAAGGGGTTTTGATGGCGAGATACGCGAAATGATATTCTTCGCGTGCCGCGATCCTGCTAGACTTGCCAGAGGGGGTTAGTTTACAAGTTAGACCATAATGCTTTCAGGTCCATTGTGATTGGTCAACTTCAACTCAGCTGACAGCCCTGACTAGCATCGTTTTAGAAATTCTCTTCAAGACCATACCGGTTATTTATGTACCCTTTGAGGGCAAGCAATGCGTGTAGATAAAATACTTTCATAGGTAGTTACTCGATCACTTTCCGCTTCTACTAGATTTAGCGAAACCATAGATCGCGAATCTGAGTCGCTGCCCCTTGGCACTTCGCCTCTTGAGTTGGTGTTGAGCTGTCCGATGATAGGATTGGATATTAAATCCTTGTCTGTCATTGGTGTCGTCGGTGTCATTTGGAAATCACAGGATTGCTTCGATCTCAAAGATCGTGTACGGACGACCAAATAAGACCATGGAAGGCTGGTTCCTTACCACGACTTGAATATAGTGACCTGGGACACAAAATCTAGACGCGCCCCTGCTCTCGTGTTCCTTGCGGATGTGTAGATGAAAATATTTCAGGCCCATGTACGAAGCTAGTAACATCTGCATCATGAGAGATACATCTCTGTTCGGTGCTATGATTGTTTACAGCAGTACGACTCAGTCCTAGACAGTTGACGCTGCCTGCATTTATGGATGACATGAAGTAACTGTTGCCACAAAATTAGTATCTCCTTTCCCCTCCGGTCCATTTGACGTGCTTCAGCTGCCCTGTTGGATGAGCATATTGAGGTCGCATCTTCCTCTCAGTGAGAGCTACGAAGCTGCTCTCGAAATCTGAATCCACGCACTACGCTGAATAACTATAGGTATCTCGAGGTCACACCGAGCTAAAATTAAGGAGATCTACTATGTCCACATTTCAAGGCCACTGAGTCCAGAGAGCACTTCGTACTGATTGGAACTCTCCCGCACATGTGCCACATGCCTGGGCTACAGGGAACCTAGCTGCTACGTAGAAGGACACCTAGGGGTTATTTTATTATAGGTCGTTATATATAAGGCGTTAGAGGCTCCCATACACCTAGGTGAGGCCAGTGATCAATGAAATTCTATCCTACCCGCTACCTAGCTACTACCATATTGTGACTCTCCTTCACTCTGCCACCGAACTCCTGACAACATGTACTTTGCTCTTGTGTTTCCAGTATCAAGTGAGCGAAATCGAGGATTCGATAGAGTCATTTAGTGAGAATCCAGAAAAGTATGAAAAGCGGCGAAAAGAGAATTCCACGTCGAGAATACCTTCTCTTATGGACTTTTTTCAAATCATTGGGAGCTTCGCTCGGGGCGCAGGGGACATAATGAGTACGTATTAGGCCGGAACCTACAATGGCCATGGACAGGTTTGCAGGTTGTAAGATGATAACCTTGTAGTGCTATATTTTCAAGGCGCAGCAGGTATACCACGCGTTGGAAACTACAGCTCTTGATGTGATTCCGCTAGGTTTGTCCTGGCCATTATCATACGAGAAAGTGATCGCCACATTTATCGCATGCTCATTCCTATCTCGGAATTTCTCTGCTATTTAAGAATCTTGCGAGACATACTTTCCTATGACCACAATTTTCGTTCTTCCAATCTATACGCCCCTAGCGATGGGCTTTGTTGGCAAAGGGCGCCACTTACTCGTTCCAGGTTTATTCGGCCTAGTACCATTTCTTTGTAGAAACTTAGTAAAAATCAAGACATGATAATCTCATTTTTCAATGACAGTCTAGGTTGTGATCACCTTGAAGACTGAAGGCGAGTTTTCAGACATGATATGAGCAGAGATGGGCGGGCTCTTGTTTACGCTTGAGGGATTTTGACTACGGGAGCCGGTGTCTTAGACGATGTCAGATAAACCATATCAACTTGGAAATACTGTTGTTTACACGTACATTCATCGTGAATTCTCTCAAGTTTCTGTGATGACTTGTGTGCCAATACGCGTTGATCTGGATGCACATTAAGCATGCGCTACTGGGTGAGACTCAAGTAGTCACTGGAGTATTGTGAAATTGCGTCAATCTCGGCAAGCGTGACATCCCATTCAAGAACGCTGGGCTTCATCCTCCGTTAGACCCTAGGGGCTAATATACACTAGACATACAGACTCAGTCTAATTGGTATCGTAGTAATGGAAAGATATACGCAATAACACAAGCCGACACCTCCAACAGAGAAACACGCGAAACACCATACTATAATCCGATAAAAAGTACATGAACACGATCCCACAGTGATATCAGCGAACCGAACAAGATCCTGTCATGAGAATACTGGTCGCAAATGGGAAAGATCAATCCACTTGTGCCAATGTGACGGAACACTCGAGGCACCAAATCGTCCATTCCATGATTCCTCGGACGAGCCAGACAACGCCTACCATAATTTCGACTCCTATCAAAACGCTACGCACAGTCAGTCCTACCATGAGCTCAAGTCATGATATTTTTTTGGTACGGTCCTTCGCAACGCGAATCTTGCCACCCACGATGTCGGCCTGCTGATTGACATGGTCCAGCATCTCTGTCTGCTCCTCGACCTCCCGATTGATAGCCTCGGCCATCTCACGCTGACGTCGGATAATCTTGCCCAAAGACTCGACATCTTGATCTTGTTCATCCATCATCTGCCTCTGAAGCTGTACGACGCCCTGGTTATCCACCTCTCTCGTCCGTTCGGTCTCGGGCAAAGGTGCGCCCAGAACTCTTCCACCGCGAGCCTTGTGCCCGTTCCCTATCAAAGCGGCTTTATCGTTTTTGGTAGGCATGGCCCGCTGCGACATCCTGGCCGAAGCAGATATGGTAGAGCTCAGCCGCTCGAGATCCTCCCTATCGACACGAGCAGCGCCGAGAAGGTCTTTCCGCCGGCGAATCTCGCCTTCGCCAAGCCGCTTCGCATCTTCCATCGCTTGCAGACCATCTCGAAGACAGCTCAACAGGCCCGCTGCCTTGACTAGGGCCTTCTTGGCTGCGGAACCTGCCTCCAGCGCAGCTGAGTTGTCTGTAGCCGCGTCCCTTCTCGCTAGACACCGCCGGGCCTCTTGGAAGTCTCGCTTCATCTCACCGTGCAAGTCCAGCCACGTGCCCGGATCCTGAGCGGCAGCGGCATTGGCGGCATCCTTATTAGGGATGCCGAAGCCACCAGCGCGCACGCTTGCCGCGCTGTTGCCCCCGCTGTTCATGCTCGGGAGATTCAGGAATGTGCGCCAGTTCGGCGTGTCTCGCCATCGTCGGTCGGGGCTCTCGGCGATGGCGCGTAGGTAGGCTTCTAGGCCGCGGCGCCGGTCCTCGGTCAGTTCGGGAGACGAGATGGTGGACTTGAACCAGGACTTGGCTGGTAATGGGGCTGGAGGCGCAGCGCCGACCAGAGAGGTCAGGGACTGATGTAGAGTCGCAAAGTCGGAGTACCGCTTCTGGACGACGAAAGTGCGCAGAGGTAAGCGCAATGTGATATTGTAGAGTGTATAGGGCTTTGAGTTGTCGGAAGGGGTATGGAGAGATGTTGTCGGAATGGTGATCTCGGCGGGCGGCGCCATATTCGATAAGAGCTAGCAAACAGCGTCTTGAGTAACAAGAAGTAGACCGGAGGTATTGGAAGGTGTACGTCTACAAGCGACTGGGAGTTACTTCCTGGTGTTTGGTATCCTTCAGAGGTGAGTATTACGGGAGCCTAGCAGATCAGTAGATCAGTGATCAGACGGTAGCTGATGGCATATAAAACGTGGCGGTGCAGCACATGCCACGGTGTCGGATGAGGTATGTTCGTTCGTTACTGCTGCAATGTTCTCTTTTAAAGTTTTGTTATGCTCAATCAGGTACCTGGAGATCAAATGCATAATTTCTAGGCCATTTGGGCGTTCCACTCAGGACGGATCAGTTGTCAGTTGGGCTCTGACCTCATCATGCCTTAATTTTAGGGGTACCTTACTGGCACGGGGCCAATGTACCTACCTGGCAACCTGGTAGGACCATGCACCTGTCGATAGGTTGCGTTCTAGAGCTACAGTGTGTATTTGCGGAACTCGTACTGTGTGACCTTTTGGTAACATCAGTCATGGAATCTGGAAAATAGGTGCAAAGATTCACTTATTAGGAAGTGACGCTCACGCTGCTACTTATTTGTGTTGCTTGGCCAGACTGGTTATGCGACTCTTCCCGTACTATCTTGTTCGTCTCGATGTATCAAACAGGGTCTTTACAGCCATTCACTGCTAACAAGCACGTCTCTGGCATCCACACTCCGTGCCGTCATAGGTACTATCATATATATTATTGTCCTGTTCGCAGGCGGGTACTTATATATCAGGTTTTAAGCAATCAAATCTGTGCTGTAATGTACTTGGTAGAGGCTTTCGACAGGACTGATAGAACACGAGGAATAGAGTCAACGGCGAATTGCGCTCGCTGTATGTCATGCTAAACCAAGCTCACGAATCCTGGGCACTCACATAGTAACAGCCTCTACCTCGGAGCTTCATGTACTTATAAGTCCAATTGCGGGATATCTTAGTTGAAGACTACGAAATTGAAAAATACTGGGAAATATCAATGCATTTTCTCGGTGATTCCGAACTGGTATTTCGATGTTCAGTCATGTGAATGTTCGAGAAGGAAGAAACCGGCTAGGTTGAGATTCCATATATGAAGCCTTTCGTAGCAAAATTGGGTATGACCTTTTTCATAATCTATTCATTGTAGCATATTCAGCTTCACTAGACTTGAGTAGCTAGAGAGCGCTATTGGTCGTGACGCTTTCTCGACTCCGATGTTCAGATTCAATATGTCATTAAGATGTGAAAATTGTCATTGATATATCAGGAATTGAGGGTAAATACGCCTCGAGTAATCCTTCACCTTAACCTTTATGGAAATCTGTGGCCGGATCATTGGTATCGAGCCAGGGCATGTGAGTGAAGCTTGACTCATCTAACAGGCACAGAAGGACTGCAACCATGCGGCCATTGAAGTTCCGAACTTCTCAGTCTGTCCCCTACGTGTGATGTACACCTTCGCTTATCAAGAGACCTGACACGGTTTCTGATTCGAGAGCAGCCACCAACGGGACTTCAGCAGCAATCTGTCTATTATAATGCTATCTCCTGTTATATTAATCTGAAATCAAGGCTCAGACCAAGAATTCCGTTTAGGTATCGCACCAGATATAGGATGTTCTCGTAGTAGTAGAATCCCGTATGCTCATTAGATGGCAATATCTCTCACTTTGAGTTGCGCGTCCTTTCATAAATATCGATGAAAATTGAATGATAAGATTTCATACGTAAGATGTATTGTAGTTGTTAGACTGGTCCATGGGATCATAATTCCCTCTGATGTGATATGACCCTATTATGGCGATTTACATCACGTCCATTGCGATATTGGAGAAGGAGACAAGAAGGGGACACCGATATTGCACTGGGCTGAGCAAGTTTCTGCACGTGAGAATGAGAATTGAATCCCTGGCAAATTGGTTCCCGAGAGGCTGTAGTCCAACCAAACTGTTGGCTCGTTACATAAGGTTGATCAAAATCTGTGCTCACTTCTCTGAGATGGTACGGCCTCGAGATCGACCGATGAACTTAGCATATTGGGGAATGAGACATTCAGAAGTCAGCCATCATCTGCTCTAACGATGAGTTATTGCATCAATACTCAGCTGATAGGTATATGCTATAATTGTGTTTCTTTCCCGAAGCTTCAAAACTTTATGTTGCGATATTTCGCCCAGTCTTTATTCGCCGTGTCTCCACCCTTTGGCTGACTTGATGCTAGATTGAAGATCCTCGGGTTTAGCCCGATGGCGGACTTGGAGGAATACGATGTGCTTGGCATCTGCAACCGCTCGAAATCGCCTCCATTGCAACGTCATTTTCTGACATCATACGGTGTCTACTCAGTCTCGCCAGCTAACCATCCTGGATTCTTTCAAGTTAGCCATGGGCCAAGCGACTATTGCGAAGCCTTCAGAGGTATACAGCGTTGGAGAACTACATAATTGCAACACACGCAGGCTCAACATACTCCGGAGTCTAAACCGCAATTTATTAGGCTTCACAACTCAAAAGTTCGATCGAAAAGCACTGAGATCAGAACTCGAGCACCATGTATAGCCTACTCTCTGCTCTCCTCGCCGTGTTGTCCCTGGCGTTCGCGGTCCCATTCCATCCTGAAATCCGCGACAGTAATCCAGGATGCCAAGCAGCTTCCTTTGGAGACTTCGAATGGACTATTCAGACATTCTCATACAATCTCTCCTATGTCTACACCACCCCGGCACATCACAATGATTATGGCTCAATAGGGTTTGATCTTGCCAACCCAGCGCTCGAGTACCAGACAACCTGCGAAGCAAGTAGCTCGAGTATCAGCACTCTGTTCTTGGTCAACCACGATTGTACTATGCTCAATGGCTCGACGACCGAGACAACCTTCTCCTTCAGCCAGTCTTCGGGGTTATTGGATGTCAACCAGACATGGGTTTGCAGTAATGAAGATCCGCAGTATCCGTGAGTTCTACTTCCTCGATTCGGAACAACTACGAGACTACTGAATTGTCTAACCAGATACAGTACAACATTCCATGCATATGGCAGTGTGAATCTGACCTCGTCGATATCATGCTCTAGTGAGACAACTACCAACCCCGACTGGGAGCTAGGAGAGACCTACTCCGAGCAGGAGGTGGTGTGCGGACCAGTTACGATCGCTCTGAAGCCGGATGAAATCACTGCGGTCGCGTAGTAACATTTGATCAAATTGCTTATGATATATGCAAGGTGTTGGTGGATTCATTATCGAAACGGAATCAAAATGGTTTATTGGGACAGGTTGGAATGTAAACAACAGCACGGTCAGAAATCAGCCGGGATCTTTGAAATTATCTACCAACGTATCTATCGCTAAACAATTCTGTGAAAGAGTAAAACATTACCCACATCATTGAGAGGAATTAGGAGTGATCTTATGATTACCCTTGCGATATCCTACCCCTTTATGTGGTTTATATACCTCGTAAGATATTCTGCACAGGCAGGCAAGCCACAGTCAACATTGTGAACGCCACGCCCAGATACCGCTTCTGTAGTGGGTAATGGCAGTTGCTGTAGACGGGAAGGTGGTGGCCTTCTAGGCACCTAACGACCAGCTAATAGCACCTGAAGAATCTTAGCGTGCCCGCCTAACCTCGATTGCCACGCTGACTTGGATGTGGCGCGGGTGTTGATTGGGCGACGCCGATCTGTGATTTTTCCCAGACGGCCAAACGCCGAAAATCAAACCAAACAAATCTCAAGAGCCATCACAGCTTCTTCCACTCCTTTCCATCGCACTTCACCACGGTGAACCCCCGCGCTTCCTGTATTCGGGTCCGACGCCATCTTCTACATTCCTTACTTACCTCGCTGCCTTTGAGCGCATGTATTGATTGTCTTGACGTCCTTTACGTCCCCCCGATATCGTCCTTTGTAACTACCAGCGCTGCAGCAACAATCATGGGAGAGTCTCGGTGAGTCTTGTTGATTCCGTCTGTTGACACATCGGTCCAGCCTCGCTAACTACCCTCTCTCGCCCATGCAGTCAAGAACTCGTCGCTTGGCTGAATAGCCTCCTCCAGCTCAACATCACCAAGGTCGAGCAATGCGGTACAGGGTCAGTGTCGCGATTTCCATTCTACCCCTCCCCCGCCAAAACATGGTATCCCACTTTGTCCCACTGCCATGCACAAGCATAGGCATCCATCCTAAGTGCCGTGTCTGCATAGGCATGAGTATTGCTTGGTCCTCAGAGGCCATTCTAAGATGTGTCAGAAGCATTCTCAACCTGAGATCGCCAGCTAACGTCAAATTCTCTTGAAATAGTGCCGCTCTGTGCCAGGTCTTTGACAGCATTTTCCTCGATATACCCATGTCGCGAGTCAAGTTCAATGTCAACTCTGAATATGCCTACGTCCAGAACTTCAAGGTCTTGCAAAGTCAGTTCAGTCTACATTATCATCGTGATATACTGTCTCCTAAAATAATTCCTTTACTGATATCTTCCCCACCTGCTAGACTGTTTTGCCAAGCACCAAGTTGACAAGCCCATCCCCGTCGAGGCCCTGGCCAAGTGCAAGATGCAGGATAACCTGGAGTTCCTACAGTGGACTAAGCGATACTGGGATCAATACTATCCTGGAGGAGACTACGATGCTGTCGCGCGACGGAAGGGCAATGCTCTTCCCCCAAGTGGTGGGGGTCCCCGAGCCGCTGGTGGTGCTTCATCCGCTGCCCGGAGAGGCACGACACCTACCACTGGCCCGCGTTTAGGTGCCAAGACTGGTGGCGGTGCTGCCTCTGCTGCTCTTATTCAGGAGAACAACACACTCAAGGAAACCGTTGTTGGCCTTGAGCGCGAACGAGACTTCTACTTCAGCAAGTTGCGAGACATAGAACTGTTGGTGCAGCAGGCTGTCGAAGAGGATCCCGAGCTCGAGAAACAAGAAGATGGTCTCGTCAAACTTATCCAGAACATACTATACTCGACCGAGGAAGGCTTCGAGATTCCTGCTGAAGGAGAAGGCCTGGATGACCAGGAGACATTCTGAGATTCTGAGGCTAAAGGAAAAATAAACGAAGTAATGATCATCACGGAGAGAACGGATCGATGAGGTAATGCCGTGCAAGACCTGTCAAAGTAAGTCTTGAAGCCTATAAGAGATGTGATCTGTGGCAAATTTTCTATTGGCTGGCAACGAGTTTATCTATCAGAGGTCTTGAAGTCTGCCATTATATGCTGGCAGCGGGGATGGAAGACGGAGGATGGTGCTTATACCTAGGCGTGAAGCCATCATCAGACCAGGAAATACCCTGGATGAGGGTCGCAAGATTACTGGCAATAGATTTCTACAATGATCCCTTGGACGTTGTCCCCCAAAGCGCTTCTTATCCTATACTTGTCATCTTCTCCGACGTCTTCACAGCTCTATTATGCTGCCATATATCTTCTGAGTGGGTATCTACTCACCTTAGGTAAGTGGGCAGATTGCACCGGGCCTACTGCGCCGTCGCCTCTCTACAGTAGCGTTGGTGGATGCGCTTTCCCCGGCTCACGAGGTTTGAAATGCCAAACTGATGATATGACGCGCATTCGGGCTCTTGCTTCTCTTGTCCTCAACTCTCGTAAATTATATAGAAACCAAGGACATTTCTTTTCATAATACTGTACGCTCTGTCGATTTGTCATCTGCACGTCTCTCCCTTTTGCACCGTAGGGCCGTTGCGGACTGGAACAGATTCAATTTCATATACTCGATCAATTGACAAGTTCCGTATCATTCCATATAGATTGAATATCCGTGATGAAGAGTCCCTGATACAATCACGAATGCTTTTCTCGTGTTCTCCCTGTCTATACAGTTGATCTCACACTCTTTACTTTTTCTCACATACCAAACACCAATCTGGCTACCCATCCTAACGGTCCATAGCACAAGGCCTATCTAGTTAATCTCTTGTCTGCGGCATCGCCATGCCATTTTCCTATCCTTAGACCTGTCCTGTTATTGTCCTTATTTCAATCTGTCGTGTTACCTGGCATGACCTTCCTCATTATGACGCCCGGAGATTCTGGAGCCATTCCACCAACCCAGCGGTCCGATAACGAGCCTCGCAAGCGCAAAAGCCTGGCTCAGCGTAATTCGCTCCGGCGCGCAATTCGTGACAGCCAACAGATACACAATGGCATTCCCAGTAAGTGGTATTATTGGACTAGGGACGTCCATCACATCTCTCATAGCTCGCCTCGTACTTTGATCTGGAATCTGACTGGCTCCTAATTATCCAGTCAAGCCCGATTCCAGCGTTTTAGAAGGCCCGATTCAAAGCGTAAACACGACACCAATTGCATTGTCAGAGCCATACTCCTCCAATGATGCTTCGCTGAGCTCATCGAAACCACTGGTCACAATCGCATGCAAAAGCCTTCGAAATGGGCGATTTACAGACGGAGTCGCCTCAGTCTCTATGCATGCTTTGACGACGCGAGGCAAACCCGAGAAGGCTTGTCAAGATCTAGTCAACGGAGTACCAACATCGCGGAAAGGCTGGTACCGAATACATGGGATTGTGAATGAGTCACGTATGGGCAATCAATTTGTGTATTTGGTGGAATGGGCAGGTCGCGATCCCAAACCCGGCATTCCGTGGCCAGACTCTTGGGTGAGCACTATTCTCATCTCCACAGCGGCAACTCTTCAAAGGAAACAATCTCATACCACAGGCTGACGGAATCTGTAGATCGATTCCAAAGACGTTTCAAAAGCAGCCATCAAGTTCTGGGAAAAGAGCAAAGGTGCCATGAAACTGGAATAAGTGGCATATCAAGATCTTATTGGCCTGCACCATCACACCCAAACTATTTTCCCGATCCAACCCGAGCCCAAACAGAAAAAGATGAACAAGCTAGTCGACGAGCTGGTCTTCTGCGGCTCATCAAAGCTTGTCTCACCACATATCATCTCACTCAGAAGCATCTTGCTCCTTCACTACAGTCCACGTACACGGAGCTGACCTGGCAGTTAACTCATGTCATAATTGTCACTGCATTGCAGAATTTGAGTCGATAGACCTTTCTATCAATATACACAAGTACTTGAGCTACGAATAAAGCTTTGAATTGTCTCTCCGTAGTCGCCAATGGCAACCCTTCTTGCGCACTCAGAGTGCCCTGATGGAGATTCATCAGACTAACCAAGTAGTGCCGCGTAGCTACTGGACGTCTGACTAGCAGCATAGCAAATGTCGGCAGTGTCCCTACTCTGGAAGGTCGAGAAACCTATAAGTCCCTGGAAGTAGTCCTCTGTAGAGGACTTCACCATCGAGGACAAGATCAGAACATGGCGGCTGCATGGCACATCGACCAATGCGCTATGGCGGGAAGCCAGGTATGTAAGGAGTAATAAACCCAAGGCGTTCAATACTAGGAAGAGGAAAATGGCCAGGAAGATCTGGCTACAGGACGGCCAGTCATCCAGGTAATAGCGCGCGCGCAGGTTCTTCCACGGACGATGGGCGTGCAGCCAGGACTGTGGCGGCGGCATGGGACCAACTCGGTCGTCTTCGGAGGCGGCTCTGCTGCGTCTGCCTTTCTCGGCCGAGGGGGCGATACGGATGCTGCTGCTCCCGTCCCCGCCGCTTGCGGGGTGTTCGGTGGGGTGTTGTTGGCTGGAGCCCGGGTGCGCGCCCGAGCCGGAGAACTCGCGGCGGCTGGAGGTGTCCTCGGGGGAGTGCTGTCGACCGGGTCCGGGTTGCGCACTACGAGTGCTGGAGAGTTCGGGGAGGACAGCAGGCTCCCCTGTGAGGAGGGGCTTTCCAAATGCCCTTCAGGCACGGCTCTGCCCTTTCCCTTGTCGGGCCTGGGCCCTACGGGGCTGTCGGACGGAGAACCTTCGTAGACCTGGCTGGGGCTTCCGGCCTGGCTGGGTGTGTGCGGGGACTTGGGCGTGCTTGCCATGATATGATGCGCGGTCTTGACGGTGTTTCTTTATTGGTTCCTGGGCGGATCTGTAAGGATCTTCAAGCGTGGACTTGGATGGCGACGTGGCCAGTGGCTGTTAGTCTTGATTGATTCGAGAGAATCTTGCTGACGATGCAAAATACGGGATGTAAATGATCTTAACTCTCGAGAAATTTCGCGATCTGAGGGTCGGCTCTTTAGAATTGATAGAAGGTCTCATTGTTGAATGCCGCAAACGGAAAAGGGGGTTGCGAGGGACAAGGCAAGGGCATGGGTAGACAGACAATGTAGTTCGCGTATCGAAGGGGGTGGCTTGGATACGCCGGGAGACAAAGAACAAGGTGGCTATTTGGCAGAGTTTCTCGAGGAGAAATGGATATCGACTGGCTTAGTATCAAATGCGCAGGGTTGTGACTGATTATATTTAAGGTATGTCTACGAAGAGACCATAATTTTTCTCCTACTGTTGGCGGGCTCTTATATACAGAGCATGTAAAGAAAGAAGCCTCTGGGCTGCGACCAGTGCAACCGATTCGGACAAGAGCGCATGAATGTTTCTTGAGCATTAATTTTGTACTGATTATATACATGCTCGTCGTTTTTGTCCTGTGCCTCTACATCTGCTTCAGATTCTCCTTAACAATACCCTGGGCCTCGGCAATTACATCTTCTCCTCTCCGCCATGTGTATAGCGGAATACCGCGCTGGTCAAGTGTATCGTGGGCACGTTCAAGACGACGCCGCCACATGTCTAACTTCTTGTTGATTGGTGCGTTATTTGGGCTGTTGCCACCGGCCCCTGAAGGTGTCGCCATTCCTGAGCCTGCGGCGCTGGGTGCAGAGGAACTTCCATACAGAGACTCAACTTCCGCAACGTCGCCATCACGGCGTTGACTAGCTAAGGAATGTGGGCTCAGGCTCCGTATATTTGAAGGCGTCCCTCTCCGTCGTGGAGGCGGAGGCGGCGGGGGAAGAATAGTTCTGGAGTGCGGAGACCCTTGCCAAAGCGTTGATTCAGTCGCATTGCTTGCCTGCACTGGACCTGATTGCTTTGGGGCTTGACCACTCGATCTCCGAGGTTGCGGTGGCGGCGGGGGTTGTTTTGCCTTATTGGCTACTGTCGGAACAGAGGAAGAGCTCTGGCTCTGTAAAGAGCTCGGCTTCACAGGCTTGAGGGGAGGGGGCTTGCGGCCTTGAAGAGATGAATTGCGCGAATCAGGGTCAGATCCAGTTGTCATCGTGTCAGACTCAACTCGGCGCACAGGTTTCGGTTCGTCGGAAAAGTCAATCAAATCACCCATAACTGGTGTTTGGGGCTTTGGTGTCGTGGCCATACGTGGTGGTAGACCAGGCCTATTTCGAGGGACGTCTTCAAGGCTATCGTCTGACCCATGATTGACACGGGTATTGGGCGCACGCGTGTCGAACCCGGAGTCGAAATAGCCAGGTTGTTCGGGGGTTGTAACGTCTCGTATGAAGATAGCCACGATTCTGCCAGGGTAAGCGACAGCTAATTCAGTATAAACTTCCAAGTCTGCCTCTCCACTGTCACCAACCAACAGAAACTTCCTTTCCGGGAAATCGTTCATTATCTTCTCGAGGGTACCCTTCTTTCGCTCAGCTACTGGTTCGAAGATACCTTGAAGCATTCCACTGTAGCGTTTCAAATGCAAAGATCCTGGAGGCAAGCCTGCAAGCTTGAAATATGTTGCTATGACTGGGTACAATTGCCAAGGGCTGTTCGAGCAATAGTGTACTTTGACGCCGAGATCATATAGGCTGTTATACCATTTCCTGACACCATCCACCGTCAAGCCGTTGAGTTCACGGACGAAAGTGTTGCGAAAGATCTCCTTGGTTCCAAGAGCTATGTTTGATTGTTTGATAGTGTCGTCAATGTCGCTGATCAAACTGACTCCCCTAGGCTCAATTACCTGCACGGGCTCCGTATAAGATATGTCTTCATTTGCCAGTACTCGGACATGAGTAGGTACAAAATCGAGCCCAACTCGAGTGACAAAATGACCAGAATCATCGGTCATGATGGTGCGCGACTGAGACTGGACGTCATTATAGAAGAACAGTGTTATCGGAATGTCTACCAGGGGAGTGGTCATGAATGGCGCGATTCGACCCATTAAGTTCGCATTAGCTAACGCAAGCTCAGCATCATTCATTGTTGCACTCCCTGCCGTGTTAGATCTCTTCGGAGTTGCCGGAGTAAAAGTTGATGCAGAGGATTTAGCTCCGGCCCCGACTTCGCCTGGGTATTGAAGCCCATCACCATCGTCCTCCGAGGCTTCATCTTTAGGCCGCTCGCTGTAGCCTCCCTTCTGCGCAGCTTCTTTCTCAGCCTGACCTCTACTTTCAATCATCTGCGCTTGTCTTGCTATGCTCTCTCTTTCTCGCTCTTCCTCGTGCTGCTGATGTATGCTGGAAAGAGACGGAGCTGGGTCGGCGCTGGGGTCTCCCTGCTGGGCCCGCGGTGCTGGTATGCCGCTTAGCTGCCTTGCCAGACCAATTAAGATGCGATTTCGCCGAGTCATAGGACCCCTGTGTGGGTTGTAGATCCAACCTCTTATATCGACATCAACAATCGCCTTCTCGTCTTCGTGTCGAGCCCACTCGTATCTCCAGTAATCCTGTTCATTCATTCCCATGTTGGCTGCATCCGGCGGACCGGCGGGATCGTCATACTGGCCGCGTTGGCCCTTAACGTGTCGCTTCGCATACGATGGGAACAGGACCATTTGTTCATTTCCCTTCGTGATAATAGCAACGTCGGGGAAAGATCCTGGTATGGTGATCTTGGAAGCTTCAGAGCTGTCGACTTGGCCAACCCTGGTCTGGTTATACGACTCCTTGATCTCGTTCACGGCTCCGGCTCCGGCTCTGTACATGCTACCAGCCATCGCAGCCAGTCGCTGCCTTCTACCACCTCGTTGCCGACCACTATCGGCGCCATAGTTGCCGCTGCCGACGCCATAAGCGGATGTGGAGTTCATTTTCGTGCTTCGCGCTCTCACAGCATTCTTTATCTTCCTAGGTGCAGGCAGGCCAAGAATCAGCCGCCGCGCCCGGTCGATAATGCGAACCTGCTCTCGGCGGCGACGCTGGCCCTCGAGAATGAGGCGGTAAATACGACTTTGGAAGCGATGTTTGTAGTGCGGTAGGGTATCGAGGTGGAAGTCGATCAAGCGCTCTCGATAGCGTTCACGGAATCGCGGGAAGAGGTATTGAAGCAAACTTGTCTTGTGATGAGGATGCGGCCGAGGCGGCAAGAAGCGACGAGGAGGAGCCAGCTTGGCTGGGTAGCGTAGGTCAAGGTCCGAACAACTATGTCACGGATCCAGTAAATGGCCTAGGTTCGGGTCTCTGAAGACAGTTTGGTAGGCTCGGAATGCGGTTCGAATTATAGGGTGCTGGCTTTGAAGAGCAACCAAAGTAAGGTAGAATCAAATAGAAACAGACCTCTGCGCGAACTATTAGTCGGGAGTATATCTGTAAGCAACAAAACTTTACAGACTGCGAAAAGTGCGTCTAGCTGAGTGGGTAGGCAAGCTTGAAGTTGTCTATGATGTCTCGCGGGGGAGGATTACATAATATGCTACAGTATGTGCACCCGGGTTTGACACTAGTCCATATTGATTCTAGAGACGCTGACATCACAGTGATCTGCAGTGCGTCTAGCCGTAATGGATGCGGGAAATCCACCACGCGACGGGCTAACATGTACATCAAAGCTTCTGTCGCAAACCAACCCAGAAGATAGACAGTCGATGCTTCATCGGCCACCGACACTCAAGGAAAGTTATCATTAACCGAATTTTTCGTCTTTCCCCCCTTATAGGCTACTACAAACATCAAGGCCTAGCTGAAAAGAAAATGAGCAACTGCTGAAGAACTCCAACTATCCAGCTTGCCTGTATATTTCCGATGTGAGATGCCGTACGAACCTACGCTGACAACGCATATCACAAAGTAATACGATGGCAGTGTACTCAGTATTTTACTCGGCACACATGATCAGTCATTCTTGAAGCCCAGATATTCCAAGCTGAACCAGCTAGTTCAACAAGACATATGTTCCAAAAAGGCCAATATCTATCGTCTCTTGGTATTCCCAGCCTTGGGCTTCTTTTCACCCTTGAAATTGAGGACTGCACCTTTGCCGGCTCGTTCAGCAGAACCCTTTTTCCAAACCTTGCCCTCCTTCTGCGCCGACCTTGCGTCAAGCTTCTTCCTGTCTTTATTACTCAGCTTGCCGTTGCCCTTCTTTTTCAATGAGTCTTTGAAGCCATTGAGCTCTGCGTGTCCTGCGTCTCGGGCCTTCTTTTTGTCGTGTTGGGTCTCGAACCACGTTCGTTTGGGCCGCCCCTTGATCTCCTCCTCGTGTATTACCATATTCTCTCCCTTCTTGATCTCCATCTCAGCTTGCGCCATTTGCTTTTCCTCCTTCTCTTCCTTAGCAATGGCCTCAATCTCGTCCTTCATCTCATCGATCTTGGCTTGCCACTTGTCTGGTTCCGCTGACTCGATTACGAGACTGCCGATCTTGGCACCCTGTGCCTTGCCTGCTTTGACTACCGCCTTCACGACTTTGCGATCTGGCTCAGCAGCTAAAGTGATAGCAACACCAGATCGGCCAGCTCTCGCTGTTCTACCCACACGATGGACGTAGATCTCGAGGCTTTGCGGACCCTCGTAATTGATGACTGTGTCGATTCCCTTGATATCAAGACCACGTGAAGCAAGATCAGTAGCTAGAAGGAAAGCGACCTTGCCATCACGAAATGCTTCCACACTGGCGATACGCTGTTTTATGTTAGAATGATCTCGGGACGATTTCTGTGGGCAACCCATACCTGACTTTGGTTCATGCTACCATGTAACTCTGCGCACGAAAGATTCATCAAGGCAAATATAATTCGAGCACGGTGCGCTTCCTTCTTTTGCCTGAAAAAAATGATAACGCGCTCAGTACGCATCGTCTTGCAAATGTGCACGAGGTAGCCCATCCGCTTCTCTTCTCTGCCAGGCCGTAGTCTCACGAATTTCTGCTCGAGCTTGTCGACAGTCTTTCTTTGAGAGTCGACCATGACGCGCACCGGTTTGTTCAATCCTGCGCGAATGAGCTTATCAACGGACGATGTCATCGTGGCAGAGAACAGCATGGTCTGGCGTGATTTGGGCATGGTCGTGAGAATCTCATTCAACTCATCGGCGAAACCGTCCTCCAGCATTCGATCAGCTTCATCCAGAACCAAAATTTCTATAGTGTCGATAGAGAAGCTAGCAGAATTGCGCATATGGTCAATGAAACGTCCGGGTGTGGCAATCACTACGTCTGGCCTCAAGCGCAGTTCTGCTTCTTGGACCTTTAAAGACAACCCACCAACAGCCAGGCAGAACTTGATGTCTGTGTGGCTCGCCAATTTCGTTGCCACCGAATGGCACTGAATCGCCAGCTCTCGGGTAGGGGCCAGGATGACAACACGGGTTGTGGGGATTTTGTTCGGTCGATACAGTAGACGTTCAAGTATAGGAACAACAAATGCGCCAGTCTTTCCGGAACCTGTAACAGCACCTCCTACGAGGTCTTTTCCTTCGAGAGCCAAGGGTATCGTCTTGGCCTGAATTGGAGTAGGTGTGGCAAAGCCAACGGAATTGAGACCGCGGAGAATGGGCCGTGAAAGCGACATACTCTGGAAGGAAACTTTGCCAGCCTTCTTACCAGGTACAACCTTCTCCTCTGGGGCAAAGAAAGCTGCTCTCTTAGCTGCCTCTTCCGGATCATCATCATTATCGGACGATGTATCGGACTGGTCCCTATCATCGGGGTGATCGTTAGGTGTAGCAACTGAGTCATTGTCGGATGCATCTCCATTCATGTCCTCATCGTCAGAAGCAGCTCCTTCATCCCCTTCAGCATCTTCGTCGCCATCGCCCGGCTCGCCTTCGGATTCTTGGTCAGAACCAGCACCCATGCCAAATCCGTCGGCAGCCAGTACTTCGTCATCTTCATCGTCAAGATCAAGGTCTTGGGCTATCTCATCGTCTTCCTCGTCGTCTTCGACATCATCATTAGCCTCAATAGCTATATTTTTCGCAGGCTTGTCTTCGACACCTCTTCTCCTTCGAACGATCTCGTCAACATCGACCATTTTCCTCTGCCCGCTCATTCCCTTCCGAGCGCCATCGAACCCCCAGCCCTCAAAATCTTCAGGTCGGAAGTCTGTCGTGCCATCTTCGACGAACTCGAAATCGGAATCGATCGCATCGTCGTTATCCTCTTTCTTTCCCCAAACGCTCTCGTCACCATCGGCATCTCGAAATGCAGCGGGTTTTTTGGACTTTTTAGATCTCTTCTTGGGCCGAGGAGGTTCGGGAACGTCCTCCTCTTCTAAAGATACATCGTCGTTGTCGGATAAGGTGTAGATAAAGTCGTCGGCTTTGCGCTTGGATGACATTGCGACAGAGGCTCCGGCGGCGGGCCTTGGCTTTCTGACCAACGTAATGAATTGAAAAAAGGACGTCCCGAATTTGGTCAATTGTCTACTGTGTACAAGCGTTTCTGCAATAGCGCAGTCAAATGTGGGATCAGAGTGGTGTTCAAAACCAATTCCTGTATCTCTCTACAGGTACAGATTTGTTCAATGCAAAGCCCTCTTCACCTCGAAGGTACCTAGCTGTACCAAGAGCCCCAAATTATTTTTTTGCTGCCGGGCGGTGAGTGCTTGCTGTTCGTCGGCCCCGCAGCGGAATCTGCCCGTGCCCCGCCTCAGGTACTGTGGACATGGTGGGGTGAAGCTCTCTATGTCGGCACCTCCCGTTTGTACTCGAGTAGGATGCCTACCTCCGGGGACCGTACACACCTCATTGCCTGACTCCTCAGATTGGGTTTGGTATCCTGTAAGTTGATTTAAGGGAACTTATAGAACATGTTCACAATTTGAATGGAAGAATGAAAGAAGAAGAAAAGGGTCCCTCCAGTGGCTGCTTCTTAGCTGTATGTGTACTTAAATCAGTCCGGTCAGCCTGAACGCCTACCTGATATACATCTACATAGCTACCTCCACAGGCACCAGGGGCCGCTTGGGAAAAGCCAGTCTTTTGGAGATTTTTGTGACCCAGCATCCTATGCCGTGGCGTGTGGGCCTAGGCTGAAGGAAAATTAGGTATTCACACCTCCCCGAAATACGTACAAGTAGATAAGCAAGTATATGTCCATATTTCACATAATTACTTGCCGTTTACCTAACTGAAAGCTTGCGCGCATCGACCAACTTCAAGAACTGCCTACATGTACTTTAATTGAAGGGGTCAACCATGTGCACGTACCAGTCGCTGCTTGGAGCCAAAGACTTTCGCCTTCTTCATCTACTGCCAGGCGATACGCAAGAGAACATTCGCTGTACGCTTCATCGTGAGTCGCTGCATACGCATCCGCCATACTTCGCTATATCATACACATGGGGGGCTCCGGAGCTAGCCCACAAGATAGAGGTTGATGGGGTTGCATTCCCGGTTCGAGAAACTCTCTTTGAGCTGTTGCGACATCTCCGTCAAACAAAATCGAGTCTTATTCTCTGGGTCGATGCGCTCTGTATCGATCAAACAAGTGTTCCTGAGAAAAACATACAAGTCCCGCTCATGGGGCACATCTACTCTTCCGCCAGATCTGTTTTCATTTGGCTTGGTCTGCATGCTGATGGAAGCGAGCTCTTCTTTGACTCCCGCCCCCGTGAAAACCTTTTGCAATTGAAGTATGGAGGTTCGATCCCGGGGTCCACTACGCCTGTACCGACGACTGTGGTCGAAGTTGCGTCCAAGTCCCTCTATAGCCGGGCGTACTGGGACCGAAGCTGGATAGTGCAAGAAATTGTGCTGGCCTCGAAGCTTTACGTTTTCTGTGGCGACCGTTTCTGCAGTTGGGATTCCTTCATTACTCACACCGACGCAAAGAGCGTGAATACCCGGACTGCCTTGGACTATTCAATACGCAACATCATGGCTTTTCGTGAGATCGGTATAAATATACCCTTGAGGCGTCTACTGTTTCGTTTCCATAAGACGAAGTGTTCCAATCCCAGAGACCTTGTTTACAGCCTTCTAAATATCGCCGCGGACACCAGGCACAGCGGTCATGGTATCACAGTTGACTACAGTCCATCCTTGGAGGATGTTGTCGTCTAAATGCTTGCCTTTTGCTCGGGAAACAGCTGTGTGACTGTCTTTGGGCAGGGTAGCGGCCGTGCCATCGAATGCCTACGTTTCTGCGATACTTTGGCAACGCGTCTAGGTGCCGCAATTGGGCCCAGCATTGATTTTGTAGAGGAAGTATTGAGAACGCGGTCGCACCCGATCCTTACAACGAGGTTGACCTGCGAATCCTCCTTCGTGCGCCTGATGCGGTTCGGGCGGTTAAGGTCCTTAGCTTCATCAGGTTCTGGAGAAGGACAATACTCTTCGTTGACATTGACCACATCCTTATCCGTATCATCGAAAACACCGGGTTCGCGGCAATCGATTAGAAGATACGAAATCTTCAGCATGCCGAACAAAAACTTGGTAGATACGTGGACGTTCGAAGAAAAACTATCACGCTCGAGTCCAATCTTCACTGTCGATCTTGACAGCCCCATTGAGCCGACTCATAAGCTCTGCTGCGTCTGTAGATCAACTGTGTATGAGACTGACTCGGATGGCGTAAACTATCACCGATATCATATCATTGGCCTGGGCGTATGCCCAGGACAAGGAGGACTTGACAGCGAGACTATCACCTCGGGATCCCGCAATCAAGAGTACAATGAGCTGCTTCCCGATTGGCTGCAATCATTGAAGGGTCGTGAAGTCAAAGATGGCCTTCCGCATTATGTGCTAGAACTAACATTGAATGAACTAGTTGGTATATGCCGGTCTGCACGCGCCACTGGAGCATACAAATCTTGGAGTCTAGAGGAAGCTTCTACAGTAGAGCACTGGCATGAGGATCAAGGGCCGTACGGTCTTAATCCTTCGTAAATCAGATACTGGTAGGAAGAATACTTCTGGTATGGTGGAAATAAATCAATTGATGGCATTCAGGCAACTGTATCGTAAACATGTTTTGTCCCGACAGCGGACAACTCTGTATGGTATAGCAGGAAGCACTGAGCACTTTAGTTGTTGTTGAAGCAGCAACTGCGCGTAACCCAGACGCTTTAGACCCGACTAGACGTGCTCTAGGTATACTTTTGTTGGTACTTTAGATACCAGTAGTGTGAGAACCCAGGCCGAACCCAGGTTTGCGCACGGTTCGGCTGAACCAGTGCCCATCGTCTTCTTGGCATGTCAAGCACGTTTCGCTCCAGCATGTCAGTGATTATGCGAGTCCAGGTTGTCGGTAAGGTCGGAATAGGGTTTGGTGGAGCATACGAAGACGTGCAGATTGCGCCCTGGATTGATCATAGGTGCAGTGTTTCAAGGTGCCCAGCCTGCAACATGTTTCGCCTGAACTTGGGCGACTAAGGGTGAGCGACAGGCGCCTCCACTGCCAATGATGAGCTAATAGAGCGAGAGCCCTGATTTTTGGGCGGAGTTGACGTGTCCCACTTCGAAACAAAGCCGCTTCACGGAAGTATATAGCGAGGTCAGCTCTTTCAACCCCCTTTCGACAGCTTCCTTTGTGGTAAACAGCCGGTTCTATCCCCATACTCAATTTTGTAGTCAAATCTCATAGATATTATAGCCAACTTCGGTTGTCTTGCTTCTACTCCAACTCAACATTTCATAAATCTAGTATCCAAGATGGTGGGTCTAGCGTATAAGTGCCTCATTGAGGGGTGAATTACGCAACTGACAGCATTTCGAACAGGCCAGGGCACTATCCCCCGAGGAGATTCAGGTCTTCAAGCAGCTCTTTGACTCATATGTAAGTGACTCAAGATTCCACTATGGATGACAGGCGAATGCTCACATAACAAATCTCTCAAGGACACAGATCAAGGGGGTTAGTGCAATGTCTGCCCATCGCTTTACCGACAGCGGATCCTCTCTGGCGTCCTTTGCGGCCGCCAACATGATGCTAATGCCGCTTGGTTCTCAGGTAATATTTCAGCAGAGGAGTTCGCCAAGGTGATGGCACAGAGCCCGGGCAAGACCCCGACAGATGCCGAAGTGCAGCAAATCATCAAGGAGGTAGACCTGGACGGCGATGGGCAGATCAACTTCAACGAGTTCATCTCGATGATGATCGGCCATCCGTACCCACCGCCCCAGGACACGGCAGCAGAGGAGTATGCCAATGCCTGGAAGCAGTTCGACAGCTCGCTGAATGGGTCGATTACAGGAAGCCAGTTCAGGCAGCTGATGGCGGGGCTGGGGGAGCCGGTCAGTGATGTCGAGGTCGAGGGGCTGCTGAATAATGTCGATGGAGAGGGCAAGATCAGCTGTGAGTGTGACCGGGAGTTCGGATGACATCGACTTTTCTTGCTGACTTGTATGGCAGACAAGGAATTCACGCATTTCATGAAGAACCGCACCACAGAAGACGAAATTCTCAGCGGTTATCAGTAAGTTGCTCAGGATGTCTGAATGGAGGTAATAGATATGAAAACTTCAGGCGCCTCGGTAGAGTTGCAGTGATGAGTGGAGTTACATGGTATGGATGAGCATTACCGAGACGAAAGATATATTACAATGTCATACGATGCTTCACACATTTCACTTTGAGTGAATATTTTCCATCTCAGGACCCAAAAGTGGATTTCTGGGCAGATGTGAAGCCCCCAAGTGAAGGCGTGATGTCGTGAGACTTTCGTCCGATTGATTCGACGTGGTCGTCAACGAAGCACATTAGTGATCGCTATAAACCTACTTAAAGTATCTGGCTCAGGAAGGTTGGTCATCCGGGTGCTCGGCTGTCTCTAGGTGATTCCTGGGGGCTGCAAGGGACTTGAAGCTTGAGATAGGGGAGCAGCCGAATCGTAGTCCCGATATCGGCATCCGAGTGTCGACCTCACTTGCAGCAGCTACGCATATCCCTGGATTGTGTTGAATGCCAGTATCAAACAATCGAGTAGAACTACAGTCAAGTATCTTTACATTTTCCCGTATTCTCTTCTAAGGGAATCTCATACATCATGGCTTCAGAAAAAGCAACCTATTTACACGGACACCACGCCACCGTCACCACAAGCCATGCGCGCCGCACCGCCAGCAACTCGGCCGGCTTTCTCCTACCTCACCTCCGCCCTACCGATCACATCCTAGACCTCGGGTGCGGGCCAGGCTCCATAACATGCGACCTCGCTGCCCTCGTCCCCTCTGGCAATATCATCGGCGGCGACGCGGTGGCCTCGGTGCTGGACCAGGCGCGCGCCCTGGCATCGGAGCGCGGCCTCGCAAACATCACGTTCGAGGCGCTGGACGGCAACGCGCTGCCCTACGCCGACGGGACCTTCGACGTGGTGTTCTGCCACCAGGTCCTGCAGCACGTCAAGGACCCCGTCGGCGTGCTCCGGGAGATGCGGCGCATCTGCAAGAAGGGCGGCCTCGTGGCGGCGCGCGAGGTGGACTACAAGAGCTTCAGCTGGTTCCCAGAACCCCGCCTCATTGACCGCTGGGGATCACTGTACCAGCAAATCGCGCGGGCGAGCGGCGGCGAGCCGAACGCGGGGCGGTTCTTGAGGTCGTGGGCCCTGGCGGCTGGGTTCGCGCGGGATGCGGTGACGTTCTCGTGGGCTTCGTGGCTGTATCAGGGTGAAGATGCGAGGATATGGGGGGATAGCTGGCATGGCCGCGTCGTGCATAGCGGGTTCGCGGACTCGGCGAAGAGAGAGAACCTGAGTGAGCAGGCAGAGTTGGAGGAAATCAGCCGAGCTTGGAAGGAATGGGGAGAGAACCCTGACTCGTTCATCGCCATTCCTAACGGTGAGATACTGTGTAGAGTACCCTAGGAGGTTTCCATTTCTAAGCAAGGTTCTGTTAAGTTGACAGACGATTGCTCTCACAGGGCAAACCCGCTGTAATGGGCCGAATCCAATCCGGTTCTTGACCGACCATACGTGTATTATATGCATAGCTCTATGGAGATAGCGAATATCAACTTCGAAAAAAAAAACGAAAAAAAAAAAAAGAAAACGAAAAAAGGGAGCTAAATGGACGAGGTTTGTGCGGCTCTGGTGAATTCTTCTCGGCGTTTATTACCATTGCAATGAAGCCTTTTTATAGATTTAATTTATGGCCAGTGGCTTTCTCTTTAAGGCCGAATTGCAAGAAGAGACGCAGCCAGAGGAGTTCGCTTTACAAAACTCGTGTGCCCCATGGAGAACCTGAGTCCGGCGTAAGGGCATTCTACGCAAAACTATCAGTGTGTACTAGTGTCACAGCAATCCAGATTATCTACCTAATGTATAGACGCGTGTCATCTTAAGAGAGACCTAACTAGGGCACCAAGGAGCAACAACGTAAAAATTTCCCCTTCACACTCACTGAAGTAGAGAACTGAGAGAGGCCTCAGTTATCTAGCTCGCTCTTCAGGGGATCCCAGCAAACAGGAGCGTACTTGCTAGTCTCAAGCTCGGCCATGTCTTCCTTGCTTAGATCGAAGTCGTAGAGCTCTGCATTCTCCTTGATTCGAGAGGAAGTGACGCTCTTGGGCAGAGGAACACAGCCTTTCTGCAGACTCCATCGGATCAAGACCTGGGCCTGTGATTTCTTATGCTTTTCAGCAAGCTTCACTAGTGTCGCGTCACCCCATTTGGTCCCTTGCACTACTGGTGAATATGCCTCGACGGCAATGTTGCGCTTCGAGCACCATTGTATCACATCGTTTCTTGGACACCACTGCGAGTGATGGGTTAGTAGGCTGATCCCACGCGACGCAGTAATTTGCGGGTTTCACTATGTTCTCAGGAGCTACGCACTGGGTGGATCTCATATTGTCCGACGGAGATGATTCCGCCCTTGCCCTTACCACCACGTTCCTGCTCGAGTTCCGCGATATGCTTCTCCAGCTCGTCTAAGTGATGAACGCCGTAGTTACTGATGCCGATGGAACGAATCTTTCCTTCTTCAACAGCTTCAACCAAGGCTTTCCAGGCGCCTTTTCGAGCGACCGAGCCCCCGTATGGCGCGTGGAGAAGCATCAAATCGATATAATCGACACCAGCTGTCTTGAGACTCTCCTCGACCTGAGCCTTGGTAGTCTCATATCCGCCGCTGATCTTCTTGACGGGGACCTTGGAGGTGAAGAAGATGTCAGATCGGACCAAGCCGCTTGATCGCATAGCATCGCCACAGCCAGATTCGTTGCGGTAAGCAGCAGCAGAGTCCACATGGCGATATCCCGCTTTAAAAGCCTCGAGGCAGCATCTTTCGGTCTCGGCCAAGGGACTGGGACAGTATGAGCAAGCAACTATGCTACCTAGTGAAACGGGGCCAGTCTCACGTTTGGTACACCTGGAAAACGGTTAATTTGTATCAGGCTATGAACATCGTGACCTCTTCTCCAGGCTCGATCTTGTGGGCGAACGCAACTTACTCCAAAACCTAGAAGCGGTATCTCATAGCCGCTGTTTAGTTTGAAAGCGGATTTGATGCTGAATGCAGCCATGGTGCCAACAAATTGAATTCTGTATCGGGCTTGATTTCCGAGCACAAGCTCCAGCGATATATACTTTTATTACAACAGAACTGACTGGGTGATGCAGTTGTTGGAAGTACAAGTTGGAGTAGAATGCGTGCAGTTATAGGAGGGGTTTCTGGCAGATACTTAAGCTACTGATGTAATTCGGCGTTAAGTGGTTTGCACGGTTGCCCGTTTCATGTGACGTCCACCATAACGCCGAAAAATATCGTCAATGAGGTACCTTTTTCCATTGTTGACACTTGACTGACAACGCAGCAAAGGAAACATCAATATCTATCGTGCCCCTGTTATCGCTCCCCCGTAAGGCTGTACCATTAGAGGTAGGGGGATACCTAATGGCTTATTTAGAACAGTTCCTGAACCCTCTGTAGGTACCCAGCTGACGCTGCAGCACTAAAAAAGGCTGCTATGTATGGGTATCTGTCCTGTTTGCCCAGCCCACAATAACCGGGCGCATGGAGGAGGTACATTAAGTAACTTACCTTACCTACCTACCTAAGGTACCTGATGATATACCGTGTAAGGTAAGGTGGTTGTACCTGGTAGCAGCCGGAGCCATTGATGAGAACGCCAGTGTGCCATGTGGCATAGGTTCACAGTTCAACGGCCCAGCCCGTGCTGTGATTAAGTATCGGAAGCAAAAGGTCGACCTGATCGATCAGCGTCGGCCTGACTAACTATTCTATGACGCACCTCGGTCGGAGAGAGGGCAGACGTCAAAACCTACATCTACTGTTGGCTGTTCGTTGTTGGATTGAGGCACAGTTAGGTAACCGGCCAAGCAACATGTGCCTGGTGGGCTACGGTGATCTGGTGTGCACCTGTTTGGCCGAAACTGAGAGTGGAAATTCAGTACACACTGAAATGATTTCATCATGCTAAAGTCACAATCTTCATATCTGCCTTTCCAAGCCCGACCCCGCGCCCCAATACGATGCACCTGTAAGCGACATGCAGATGATACCTCATTTACAGCTCTATTTCCTTCTGAATATACATTCTCTCCGTGTACGCGACAATTCTGCGTTGCGACTGTCCAGTCTTTGTTCGCTTCACTGGGTTTCTAGCTCTTTTGTTTGTTTACTCGACGCGCCGCCCCAGCCTCCTTCGCCTTTCTCTCAGCCTCTAGGCCTGTCAACACTATTGTCTCTAGTTTCTTGGTTCCGGAGCTTACGGAATCGCAAAAGAGTCCGCAACGAAATTCATTTTCCCCGTCTTTTGCCAACAATAGCGACCGTCGAGGCGATCTTCTGTGCGTGACGATACGATACGACGTATTTACTCTACCTTTGATGCTCATGTGCCCACGTTCCATACCATCCCTAGACACCTGACGTACCCCGCCAAGGCGGTACTCTCCTTTGCCTCGACCATTGTCTCTGCCGGGCCAATCAGTTGGTGTGCTATCCGACACGACAGGTCGAAGCAGCCCTCAAGAGCCGGTCGAGATCTCCGGTCAAATTCTCCGCGCTGAGTTGACCGCAGATAATGGGATCATGGCCGTCTCTACCCCGGCCACGGAGGTCAACGAGGGCGCGCGTCCTCCCCACGATGGAGACCCGTCTACAGATATAAGTCTGGACACCCCTGAAGCCTACGTCGTTGCGCCGCGATCTCCTGAATCCGATCCAGATCCAGGTACGCTTTCTCCCTCTTCTGTCGCTGGCGTTGGGTGGGCAAGAGCGCTTGTGCTCTGACCAGAATGCACCCTCTTCTCATCCCAGCTGGTTGGATGGCTATGCTGACAGCGGCTCGCATCAGGCACCAACGTTCCGCACGAACCGCCAGCTCCAGCTAAGAAAGGTCCGGCGAAGTTTTCGAGAAAAGATCAACTCGGAAAGCATGTAAAGGATGCGAAAGACACGAGAGAGTTTCAGTCAGGCGCCAGATCCGGTTCGCCTGTCATTGCGCCCTCGGCCATCGACCCTCTGTCGCATGTTAGTTCTCACATTGGCCCCTCCTCTATATACGCCCCGAGTTGACCGTGTATCTGGAACAGCACATATTTGTGAGGACAAACACTGACCGCTCCATTGCTTCGCGATTACTCAACACCGCACGACCAGAAAGCCCTGCCAATGAAGGATTGCCACGCCCGAGCTCCGACCTTTCTACCAAACTGCCGGCCCCTCAGCCCGAAGCTGCTAAAGACAAGAAGTGAGGATTGATCCTGGTTCTTTGATGGGTGTTCATCCCAAAATTTGGCTGCTTAAGCATAGAGTCTTATGCTAATACGTTCTCTGGTCAGGAAAGGAGGATCATTCCTTAGCCGTCTGAGCATGATCGGAGGAAAGAAGAAAGATGACGACATTTTCGATGACGCTTCCGAGATCAGTGAACAGAGGACCGAAGGTGCCCACGCCGTGGCGTTCTCATCTGCAGTAGGGGCCAGTGGATTCATACCACACCATAAAGCTCCACCAAGATACATCAGGGTGAGGGCTCATAACAAGAAGTCGAAAGACTTCAACCACATCTTTCTTGCGCAGGAACTCGTTGGGACGCAGATACCGTCTGACCCCGAACAACGAAAAACAATTGACGAAGGCATTGCTGTCCATGGATTACACAAGACAGAGTCCTCAACAGGAGGCCCCATTTGGTCTGTCGAGTTCAGCAGAGACGGCAAATATCTAGCCACTGGTGGTAGGGACCATTTGGTACGAATATGGGCGGTCCTTGCAACTCACGAGGATAGGAGGGCGCACGAAGAGGAAGAGCAAGCCACTGCTAGTAGCGATGAGCACTTGAGTGCACCAGTCTTCCGCAATAAACCTGTTCGTGAGTTCTCTGGACACAAAGGAGATATACTCGATCTGAGTTGGAGCAAGAACAACTTCCTTCTTTCTTCATCCATGGACAAGACAGTTAAATTGTGGCATATGAGTAGACGAGAGTGTTTATGCACATTCAAACACAAGGACTTTGTCACCTCGATTGCATTCCACCCCCGGGATGATCGCTTCTTCCTAGCAGGATCGCTCGATTCTGTCCTCCGGCTGTGGAGCATACCAGATAAAGCCGTGGCATATTCGAGCCAACTATCTGATATCATCACCGCCGTATCATTCTCACCTGAAGGAAAGACTGCCATCGCTGGTTGCCTAAACGGCCTGTGTATGTTCTATGAAACAGAAGGGCTCAAATATCACACGCAGATCCATGTACGTTCTTCGAGGGGAAAGAATGCCAAAGGCAGTAAAATTACTGGAATTCAGACGATGCAATTCCCCCCAAATGCACCAGAAGGAATCGTCAAGGTTCTCATAACCTCGAATGACTCACGAATCCGTATCTACAACCTGGGGGACAAGAGCCTAGAGACCAAGCTCAAAGGTCATGAGAATGCCTGTAATCAAATTCGAGCAAGCTTCAGCGACGATGGCAGCTATATCATCTGTGGTAGCGAGGACAGGAGAGCGTTCATCTGGTCTCCGAATCATACAGATACCGAAAACAAGGAAAAGACGCCCTACGAGTATTTCGAGGCCCACGCGAACGTTGTCACAGAAGCTATATTTGCGCCAACAAAGACACGCCAGCTGCTCCAATCTTCCAATGATCCTATTTTCACACTCTGCAACCCTCCACCAGTCACATTGTTAAGCAAGGAAGAGTCCAGCGCGAGCCAG
This sequence comes from Xylariaceae sp. FL0016, assembly GCA_022578815.1. Taxonomy (NCBI): domain Eukaryota; kingdom Fungi; phylum Ascomycota; class Sordariomycetes; order Xylariales; family Xylariaceae; species Xylariaceae sp. FL0016. Next base: position 723,268 of record MU388741.1, read on the forward strand.
GCAACCTCTGTGTACGAAGCACAGTCAGAGGCATCCGTCAAGGTCAAGAAGCCTGATGAGTCGCCGGCCTTCATTGCTCGTTCTACTCATCATGATGGAAACATCATAGTGACTACAGACCTCGCTGGCGTGATCAAGGTATTCCGCCAAGACTGTGCGTTCATCAAACGTCGACACGAGAATTGGGAGACAGGATCGACTTTCTCCAAGAAACTAGGCAGGGAGGGGTTACTGGGACGAACCGGAAGTGTTGTCACACGTACGAGTGTGGGTAGTCGGGAGCCTCATTCTCGGCGTGGCTCTCTGTCTCAGCCATTGCAAGGTCTGCAGATTAATTCAGAAAGGATCAATAATTGGCGTCATGGCGTGGAGGGAAATCATGGTCGGCCCCTCTCTATTGCGCTATCAACACCAGCTCGCAGCGAAAGATCCATGTCCCCGGCAAAGCCAACTCGTACACCTGCCACCTCGACAGCCGCAAACCCCGCCTCTGAGGCGAGGAGACAGCCCTATGCGAATACTCCAACGCCTGCCCATCATCCTACCAGTCCTACATCTAGCATCTACACAACCCGAACGAATGAAGTGTTGAGTACAGGAGATGGATCCATACCGCCAACTCCCAGCTTCTCGTTCCGCTCGTTTGAAAATGATCCGGACGAATTGCGACTAGACCCAGCAGGCGCAAGCTATTCTTTTTGGAATCTGAACAGGTGGCGCCATCTAAGCCAGTCTCAAAGTCAAGACTCTCGTGCTGCTGATGGGAACAGGTCCTCGCCTCTGGGACATGAACGCTCCATAAGTGCCTCACTTACCCCTGACTTGACAGGGCTCATGAAAAACCGCCGGAAGAGCGCAGCGCTTGGCACAGAACAGCTCGCTAAGGATGATCGTATAGAAAAGGTGACTCGGCGCAAAAGCGCGCCAATTGACCCGAAGCTCACCAGCGGTAGTGACGAGAGTTACCTGGCTCCCCCCGGACGCGCCATGGGTGATCGATCAGGATCATATGTCAGTCGCCTGAGCTCCGAGTTGACCAGTGAAGGTGGCGACAGCGATGAGATGCAATGCGTGAAGTGCGGTAGCCGGGACTTCCGGGCCAAAAAAGTCAGTGGGAAGCAAAGGCTTCTATGTGGCAATTGCGGACGCATGACGGACACAACATGAAAATATGAGCTGTTCTGGAGTGAGCACAAATCAGTGTATACTGAACGACAGGATGGTGGTGCATTTCGTAATGAGGGCGTGGATAACTTGCAGTGCAGCCTTGGAGTTTGTCGGATAATGTCTTTCCATATTCGAGATACCATTTTCAAATTCCAGTTACCAAGCCAGGGTTATTGGTTTATTTCTTCCAAGATACCTAGCACCTATCTATGTTGGGAGATATTTCGTCAATCTATGTTGTCCCGAGGAGCTATTCAAACGAAGGAGCCTCGAGATTCCTATGATAAACACCATCAAGTTGTTTGGGGAGTATCATTCTGTTCGTTATATGCTATGTTGTGATTGACCCAGAACCTGACTACTTGGGAGAGAGTATTGAGGATATTATGCACAGCCACGTATGGAGGTTGAGGCTGAAGTTGTGAGCAGCCACAGATCGCGGGGTTGTGGGGACGAAATGGTCTATCTTTCAGCGGCAAAGCATTGGCAGCGCGGGGCATTCGTAGAGAAGAAAAAAAAAAATCTTTTGAAGAGTGTTGCGCTCACCAATCACAACCTTGGCCAACGGAGCATCACTGTCAGACGGCACTGCCTTCTCTTTCACGGACACCCCGCCCTCTGTTTTCTCGACCTCTGTTTTGCGAACACCATTTGTCATGTCGAAGCGCGCAGCCGACCTGGAGGGGGACCTCCCCATGAAAGGTGGTGGCCGACCTGAACCCATGGACGTCGACGGCAAAGAGATGGGTGATTTCGAGGATGAATTCGAAGATGAGTTCGAAAGCGAAGACGAAATATTCGAAGCAGGTGTCGACGGCAGACCCGATGCCGAACGCGAGGCGGATGAGCGGGCCATGGATGTTGACAATAAGGACGATACGTTCATCGTCGGTCGCAACAAGCTGGAGCAGGGCCAACACCTTGCCCCGGATTTGGGTACCTACGAGATGCTTCATAGCCTCAGTACCCCTTGGCCTTGTCTCTCTTTCGACATTCTTCGCGATAGTCTCGGTGACAAGAGAGAGAGAATTTACCCTGCTACCATGTACACCGTGGCTGGTACCCAAGCTGAGAGTAGCCGTGAAAAAGAGAACCAGCTGATGGTCATGAAGTTCAGTGGTCTGAGCCGTCAGCAGTCTGATGACATGTCCGATTCTGAAGACGAGGATGACGACGACGAGGACACTGACCCTATCCTAGAGTCCAAGTCCATACCCTTAACCTCGACTACCAACCGAATCCGCGCCCACCAAGTTCCGTCCGACGATCCCTCTAAGCCTGCTACGACCCTCACTGCCACCATGACAGAGTCTTCGAACATATTCATCCATGATGTAACACCTCATCTTGCGTCTTTCGATAGTCCCGGAACCACCATTACGCCTCAGCAAAACAAACCCATCTCAACTATCCGGGCACACAAGTCTGAAGGTTATGCCTTAGATTGGTCGCCCCTCGTCCCCAAGGGCAAACTCTTAACAGGAGATAACGATGGCCAGATCTACGTGACTTCCCGTACTGATGGCGGAGGCTGGGTCACAGACTCAAGGGCCTTCCAAGGCCACACTAGTAGCGTTGAGGAGATCCAATGGAGTCCACAGGAAGCTTCGGTCTTCGCATCGGCCTCGAGCGACGGCACAGTCCGCGTCTGGGATGTGCGGAGCAAGAGTCGTAAACCGGCTATCACTGTTCAAGTTAGTTCGACAGATGTCAATGTCATGTCATGGTCAAGATTGACCACGCACCTGCTTGCCACCGGGGCCGATGATGGTACCTGGGGCGTCTGGGACCTGCGGCAATGGAAAGGAGGTGCGGACAAGCCAAGCCCTATCGCCAGCTTTGGCTACCATAAAGAGCAGATCACCAGTATCGAATGGCACCCGACTGATGACAGCATGGTGGCTGTCGCTGCCGGAGATCACAAGGTCACTCTCTGGGACCTCTCAGTCGAAATAGACGACGAGGAGAGCAAAGATACTGCGGGTGTCAAGGATATGCCGCCCCAACTCCTATTTGAACATATTTCGGAGCACGCAAAGGAGGTTCACTGGCATCCCCAAATACCGGGCACCATTGTGGCCACAGGTCAAGAATTCAGTATATTCAGGCCTATCCCCGTGGTCTTTGGCATTCACGGAAAATAAAGTCATGGAAATCCGCAGTTTTTCGTATGCTTTCACGACCATACTCAATCACCTGAAAGACAGTGATCTCTGCAGCTCTACTGGTCAGTTGGCTTTATGAAAACGCGCGATCCCAACCCTACAAATACCGCGTTTAAGGAATACCCAAACTGGATACTCACGAAGCAACACGACTCTGGTAACCACGATGACCGGATGACACATTGTCTCATAAGGCTCTTGATTGACACATCAAGATTAGGAATATTAATATCGCGGTCATACATACAATTGTGTGTTGCTACTGAGACCAATGCCGGATATGGCCACATAAATTCAATTTGAGCAACCAATGCTGTCGCAGATGGAGGATCCGGAACCGAGGACTTCAATAGTCTTCTAAATGGAGCTGTTGCCAATTGGTCAGGCGAGAACATCATGGAGGCGTTTGTATATCTTCGGTGCGAAGAGCATCATCGGCACTAAAGAAAATACGATGTAAAAGTTCATTCTTTCGGATCCAGTCCCGAAACATTACTCGTGATTTTCAACGCGATAAGCTTAGGATAGGAACGGAATCATGCTGCCAGACTGGTCCCCTAGATACCCCAACTTCTCTATTCGTTGCTTATGCTAGGAGGAGAGCGGATTGAATCACACTTGTCATCCTGCGCCTGCGAACATCCACCAACGTTCCACCATCGCATAAATAAGTAATACTAAAGTATCTGAGCCGTTTTCCTTACATTGTTCAAGGTGTGCGAACCAATCCACTGGGTCCAATGGACCTTTTCCGGACTATTGTCGCTACCTTGAGTCTCTTTCAAGGGTCTGAGTAGATGCAAGGAGTCCCAACATCCATCTTAGTCGTGGGCATGCGCCGCACCCAAATATCAAACAACCAACACGTTCGCGATACGCCAATCACCTGATCTTGCGCCATCGCCAGCCTAAGCAGGCTTCCAACTTATCGTGATCCTGATTTTTACGGCCGGTTGAGGGACCCATTAGGTGGACGTTAAACATCCAGCCCACAAAGTCTCGACATTTATTGATATCTGAGCGTGGCACTCCTCAACTCAATGCTGGCGTATACAAGGAGTACTCAACCATATCCGGTGGCTCTCTGGGATGGATAAATTGTCGTCCTGGCATTGACTCTACCAGTGATCCCAAGCTGGTCGGTTCAACAGCAAGATCCCAGACTGACCCTATCACTCAAGGGCGTGACGAAGCATCTTCGCGCGGAAAGGTAGATCTTCGGGCTAGCGTGTAACATAAGCAAAGTTCACGTACTTGAACGTACAGCCGATGAGGCTCTGACGCCACGGCTCCAGGCCTAACAGGGTCTGTGGGCGCTTAATTTGTCGCTACAACCCATGTCGGCCACACCGAAAAGATTGACCTGAGGTCATAAGCTAGACCCCAAATCCTCACCTGTCCACCGAGCGGACCAATTAGAAAGGGGTAGATGCCCGATTAGGAAGCGCGCTTTGTCGGGCGTCGCTCTGCCTCTCACGTTGGAGTCTTATCGACTCTCAAATATCGCTCGATGGAGGAAGGTGTGTGTTTATTTCGGAAACTCTGGCACAAAGCTGAACTCCACCTGGCATCACAAAGAGGTCTCGATGTATCAATCAAGCGGATCTAGGCCCGCTGTGGTTTCAAATGCTCCCTCGAGGATCACTGCCATCCCCGAGGTAGGCGTCTAGGCCAGGCAAATAGACCCCAATGTGTCTGATAATAGCCGATCAATGAGTCATGTCTGGTCTCGAAGGTATCTACCTTGGGAAGAGTGATAATTACCGCCGTCGTGGACCCAGACTTGAGACGGATATTCTACTGCCATCCCACCCAGCATAACCAGCATCCCATGGGAACGACCTTCCTGGGCCCAAAGGTGAACCAGGACAAGCGCTAACGGATGGCATATCTTCCCTTGAGAGCCAGCCGTAATTGATCTTTCAGGGTAGATTAGAATAGCCTGTTTCACTCTCGAGCTACGATGTTCTCATGTCCGGTTGATTGTGTGAGAAAGCTAAGACAACATGGGCCTATTTTCTGTTCCATCATCGGTCTGAAGGCCTTTGTGACGCGACCAGGGCGATGAAAGCAGACATCAGAGCATCAGATAATCCATTCAAGCCCTGATTTGACGTCTATTATCGCGCTTTCCGGAGATGTCCTTCTCCATGGGATGCATTTCTAACATAGAGGCCGTTGGGGGGTCTTTCCGGGCGTTAGCTCATGGAATGCTTGTGGCAACTTGGGCGTAAGCATATAGACAATGAATCTGCATAAATAGGAAGACTCGTGGAAGACAGATTAGAGGACGATGTAATTTCGCTGTCCCTTAAACTCAGCATTTCGTTCTCGTTCCTATCTGCTTTCCGCCCATTGTCTATCCAAACCCCCTAATTGGAACCGGGACCACAATGGCTGGTGTTGCCTTTTTCCAATTTGGAGTAGAAATCGAGCTCCTAATCGGCAGTCGTTCCAAGAATCACAAGTCTTGGTCGTCTCTGGCTTCTGAACTAAGCACCAGGCTTATTCACTCCGGCATACCGAACCACCTCAACGAGGGCAATGTCAAGACCCCTGAGAACTACCACGAGTGGTCCATCACACGTGAGGTCACCGTGCCTATGCAGGCAGGGAAAAACCTGTGTATGTGTCGAGGCTTTCCTTCTCTCTAGTTTCTTCAAGTTAAAGATTGAAGGATAAAGAGCTCTACTGACAGGGAGGTATGTGGTAGGGGGCTTGGAGCTCGTCTCACCTGTCTTTACGCCTAATGATGCTTGGATCGCGCATCTGAGTACCATTTTCAAGGTTCTCAAGGCCGGCTTCACGATTTCCCCGTCGCCCAACTGTGGTACTCATATCCACTTGTCCACCTCACCACCCCTAAGTGCCTCTCAGCTTGCAGCCGTCTCCAAGGCCATGCTTTTCTTTGAGGTGGGTATTGACCCTCTTTTCTCTTGGTGCTGCAGAAACTTGTCTGTAGGGTTTTCGCGATTGTCGTCTCAAGTAATATGCCATGTATAACAGACAGAACTGATCAACTCATCCCAGCCTGCCCTCGACAATCTCCTCCCCTCTCCGCGCGCCAACTCGTACTGGTGTCAGAGCAATCGCGCCAACCCCTCTCTCAAGACCCTCTCCACCCCCCAATGCTTCGACCAGCTAGACTACGCAGCCGTGGACGTGCCGTCCATCGTGCGGGCCATGTGCGTGTTCCCGGCCAAGAGCGCATACGGCCGCGCCAACGGTTTCACCGAGGACTTTGTCCACGGCGTCTACAAGTGGGACCTGTCGCCGCTGCTGCCCGGCGGCCTGGGCACGATCGAGTTCCGCCAGGCGCCGGGAAGCCGGTCGGCGGAGGACGCGCGCACCTGGGTCGAGCTGGCGGTCGCGTTCGTGGCGGGCGCCATGAATCCCGAGACTGTGCTCGACCCGCGAGCGCAGGTCACGATGGAGGATCTGTGGTGGGTGATTGGGGTGGGGGCGCAGACTACGGGGATAAGTGACATGAGGGCCATTGAGAAGTTGTATGTTCAGGCCGGGAAGAAGACGAAGGGTGGGAAGAAGTGAGGAAGATAGTTATCTGCGGCCACATGTGTGGACGATCTTGGTTCCTCTATGGCGGCTTTGCCCCCCTCCTCCCCCCCCCCCCTCTTTTCTGTTCTGGGGCTTTTCATATTCGATGCAGGTAACAATGAGCACTTATTTAACACTCTGGTGAAAGAACTGGTATTCCTCATATACTAATAAGGCTACTGGTCCGGACCCCATTGATCGGTCACGGCACCGTGGCTGGCATCACCCACAAGCCTTGCGTACTTCGCCAGAGCGCCTCTTCGCACCCGAGGTGCTGGCGCCTTCCACCTTTTCCTTCTCTCTGCCAGCTCTTGATCGCTTACATTGGTGATGTCGATCCTGTTCTTTATAGCATCAATGACAATCGTGTCTCCATTCTCAACCAGGGCAATCGGGCCCCCTGTGATGGCTTCTGGGGTAACATGTCCGACCTAAAGGCATCGTGTCAGTGTTTATATACAGCTTTTTGGTGAGCCAACCTACGATGAACCCGTGGCTAGCACCACTGTATCTGCCGTCCGTCACGAGCGCGATGTTCTTCAGACCCGCGCCCATGATAGCGGCAGATGCCCTCAGCTGTTCCGGCATGCCCGGCCCTCCTTTCGGACCCTCGTAACGGACAATCAGGACGAGGTTTTCCGTGTGCGGGATCTCCCCTTTGGAAAGCGCCGTGTTGAGCTCGTGCTCTTTGTTGAAGACCCGGGCCTTGCCCGTGAAGCTCAGGCCCTCCTTCCCGGTGATCTTGGCCACGGCGCCTTCTGGGGCGAAATTGCCGCGGAGAATGCGGATGTGGCCTGACTCCTTGATCGGATTCGAGAGCGGTCGGATGATGGTCTGGTCCGCCGGCAGGCTGGGCCAGTCCCGCACGTTCTCCGCGAGAGTCTTGCCGGTGACGGTGGGAATGTTGCCGTTGAGGACCCCGGCTTCGATGAGATACTTCATCACGGAAGGTGAGCCGCCGATCTTGTAGAGATCCTCCATCAGATACTTGCCGCTGGGCGCGAGGTCGGCCAGGAAAGGGGTCTTCGCGCTGACCCGGTCCACGTCGTCGAGGGTGAGCTCCACCTCGGCGGTGTTGGCCATGGCCAGGAAGTGCAACACGCCGTTGGTCGAGCCGCCGAGGATCATGGTGATTACGAGTGCGTTTTCAAAGGCCTCTCGGGTGAGAAGGTCTCTTGGGCGTATATCCTTTTCCACTGCGGTGGAGATAGGTCAGTAGTGTTCCCAACTTGCCGTGTTGTTGTATACCGCCAACACCATGATGCGCCGAAAAAAAGCAAAAATTGTAGAAACAAGGGTCAATGAGTGTGATATATCCGGGACGATACTCACTGGTAATCTTAATGACCTCGGCCGCTCGTTCACACTCACGAGCCTTCTCGGGGGACAAGGCAGGATAGGATGAAGATCCGGGTAGGGAGAGGCCCATTGCCTCGATGGCTGTTGCCATGGTGTTGGCAGTATACACTGTGTCCCAGCATCAGCTTTCGTTGCCGAACTGGCAAGCATATGTGCAGAACACCCAGAACTTACTTCCACCGCATGCACCGGCGCCGGGACACGCATGCCTCTCAATGTCCGACATGACATCGCTGGGAGTTCTGCCCTCAGTACCGGGATTCGTCGTGGCGTGTAGGCGACCGTAGGTGAAGGCACCCGACGCCTCGTAGCAAGTGGATACATTAATATCGCGCTCCATGAGAGTACTGTAACCCTTTCGAATCGTTCCTCCGTACTAGACAGGAAGACGTCAGTCCCATCTTTGATATGTGGCGGAGTATGGTGCTACCAGATATCGATAGCATTATCTCTCCATGACTGCAAGTGTATGGGTACGCACAATCATGATGAAAGGTCGGTTATGTCGAGCCGCAGCCATCACCACTCCTGGCATGTTCTTGTCACAACCAGGGAGCGCGATGTTCGCATCGTGATGCTGCGCACATGTGACGGTCTCGATGCTGTCGGCGATCAGATCTCGAGATTGGAGAGAAAATCGCATTCCTTATTTGCCGTCAGCCCCAAGTCCGATTCGAGGAGCTGGATGCTCAAACCTTCTCCTCCCATCGTGATCGCATCAGACACGCCGACAGCATTATACTGCCACGCCAGCATGGACTGTTTCTCCACAGCCCTTTTCACGATTTTTCCGAGTTCAAGCACTGGACTTGTAAGCTCACCAGCTCATATTGTAGACACTGGAAGGCAGCTTACAATGGGTGCTAGTTCAGGGGTGTCAGTTCAAAGCGATCATCAACGGCGGGACGTGGCACCCGTTATGCGTCTATTGACTACTTACTTGCACGGATTTCCCTCCCACCACACAGTTGATATGCCGACATGAGGAGCGTTCTTCATCATGTTTTCGTCAGGCACGCCGGCTCCATAAAGCATGGCCTACTTGGTGGGTAAGGTCAACAAGAAACGGTCCTCTCTGCGTATAAAATGCCTTCCATTGTCATTACTCACCTGTGCACCGGGAAAGTCATGTTCTCTCGTGATGATATGGGACCATCTGTTGAGTTGTTCCCCCGGCGGTAAACACCTGAACTGGATGTACTGAGGGTCAGACTTCGGGTCCACGATCCCTGGACCGTCAGCCTCCGGAGCGTCGCTACTCATGGTGTTTTGCGTGACGATAAAAAGGTTTCCGACCCTTGCTACCTAAGTCAATCGCGTGTTGCTGTTAGGCTATCACCTTTCGTTTGCGGAGGTACAGATGAGGAGCTCTCTCTGGCACGATATTGTACAAGCAGAGGGAAAAGATGAAAAAGCGCCTAGCACGAGCCGAGTCTCGGCGTGGGGTGATGCGGAGGTGGAGCTCTGACGCATGGATGCTCCCGCTATGTACGCTACTTGAGGTCGGAGTCGATCCGGCCGCGTCAATTTGTAATGTCTCTTGAGTAAGTAGAGGGGCTAGAGGGGTAGGTCCCGCAGGATCTTGATAAAGTATGGGTTGCGGTCTAGGAGCAAGAGTGTCTACACAGTAGGTACCGGGCAAGTCTACATAAGGTCCACGTCCACCCTCGTAGAAACAAGATATCTCCCTTCATCGTGTACGCAGCTGCTCAAAGCACATAGCGGAAATCAGGGTTCTCCAGATCTGTCTTGTCGTGCATGCCTAGACGCATACCATCGACCATGTCTCCAGTCGAGGTCACCGCACCGTATTGACGATCTCGTCTCCTATTTTCGAACATCATGTACAGTCGAAGCGAAATGGCACAGAAGAGCGCCACGCAAAAGAAGACCAAGATGCTGGCGATGGCCAGGACGTACTCTGGTGCATCCTGTTCGAATGTTAGTCAGTCCCTCGGGCTGGAGTCATTGCTTGGTCCACAGGCACATCGTGAGTTTGCAGCCCTTCTCTTTTGATTCCGAGGTAGTCGCTGGCACAAACAAACGGTGACATTCAGAACTGCTTTCATATTATGACGGAAATCAACGTACCTGGCTGCGGAAGAAGAAAGGCCCTCCAATGTTGGCGGCAGCAAACACTATCAGTAAAAGCGTATTCGTGAAAGCTCGTTTTGTATGGCCGGCGACGTTCTGCCCGACGATGGTCAAAACAAAAGGCCACTGCCATATTGTCAATTATGTATACAAGACTGCGATGACAAACCGCACTTACAGTGACGGCATAGGAGTTAATGAGCCAATATGCGAATGCCCGACCATACTTGTTAGCGCTGGTATCCATGGTACCATACACAGCTGCAATTCCTGCTATGGCTGGGAGCAAGGGGACGACCATGCCCCATGTTCTGAGATTTCCATATTTTACCGAGAATGTTCCCCAGATGATCATACTTCCTGACGATACGACAGACGAAGGTAGACCGATGAGGAGTGTCCTGAATGAGTCGAACCCGAGGCCTGATATCACAAGAGAGCCGAAGCTGGTCAGACCCCCGTTGGGCAGATTCGTGAACAGAACAAAGGCAAGGATGAGCCAAGTTTTGGGGTCTTTGATGGCGTGCCACACTTGGTAATTTTTCCACTGGTAACCCTTGATACCCATCATGTTCTGGGCGACTCTCTGGACTGCAACCACTTGCTCTTCGTGCGTCAAAAACCTGGCTTTGTTCGGGGTGTGTGGCATATAAAATAGCCAACCGAGGCCGACAAGGATGCTTAGCAGGCCCAGTACAAGGAAGATGTACATCCATGGTCTGAGTGCCGTGTTCGTGATATGTCCCAGACCGTAAGACATCAAACTGGACAAGATGGAAAATGAACCCTGCATCGCCGCCCCTTCCCAAAATCAGTATATACATCCTTCACGGTTCTGGGCACGCTCTCTTACATAACATAGTTCTCAGGACTTGTTCTTTTCGTGTGTACCATATGCTCGTGTAAATGACGAAACCAGGGGTCACGACGCTCTCGGTGACGCCGAGCAGAAATCGAACGACCATCAGGCCGGCAAAGCTCCGCAACCCGAGATGGCTATAGTTCGTAAGTACTCTTCTCCTCGAGAGGCCTGAACACTTCTTCCGGGTACATACGCGAGCATCAGAACACCCCAGGCGATCACGGACCAGCTAAGAACTCGCGCCGTCTGGTAGCGCTGTAGCATGAAATTGGCTGGATACTGCGCGATGAGATATCCGAAGTAGAACATGGAGCTTGCCCACTGCGGCTGTAGTCAGAGACACTTATTCCAATTGCTGGCGTTTCCTCTACATTCAACTTGTGAATTGATTTCATGCCTCTTACAGTAGGTGATCAACATACAGAGTACTCGGTGCCCTTGAGACCAAGGTCTTCCCGAAAGTTGAAAAGCACAGCCCATCCCATGGCGACCTTGTCGACGTAGTTCAGTCCATACAGCGCGCACATCAAGGGAAGTAGATGAAGGTCGATTTTCCTGCGGACGGCTTTTGCGGCCTCCTCCGAGAACGCCAAAGGATTGGCTTCTTCAAAGAGCTCATAACCCTCGTCTGCGACCTCGCCCTTCAGCGATGGGATATTGTCGAGAGCGGGCCCGGCTCGAACCTCGGCGGGCTCGATATTGTCACTCGCGGTCATGTTGATGCGAAGTCTCGCATTAGCTTGACGTTCAGAACTCAACGAAGGTAGAGAGGCAACGGCTGCACATCAAAAGGAGAGACGATGAAAAGGCAGCAAAACGCATTGGTTTTGGTCACGATCACCGAATTTCATCGCCCGAGCTCCAAGTAATCCGACTAACCGGGTATGCTCATTCATGGTCTCTGGCACCTGGAGCTTGCCCTCGTCGGTATTGTCCGGTTGCAGCAGTTGGCTGTGCTATCGGTTTCGGCTCCTTGGCCGCTTATCACGGTCGTGTGTCCGGCAATCACGCTGCGAGCCCGACAGGTCCACCAAAACGGGGACCTGTCCCCCACGTAGGTAGGCATGTTACCATAGAGGTGCCCTTGGGTATTTCTTAAATGACCCTCTTATCTTCATTCCACTACGCGTGCTTTTGTTGATTAAGGCAAACCGACCACGCAGTTGGTTCGGAGTGATAATGACTCTCCTTAAGCACCATAGCCATCTGAAGAACACCTTGGATGGGTAGCCTAATGGCATTCACGGTAAGAAGGGGCGGTTCTGCCAATTGCCTACTAAGGGATCAGGCGGCTCTCGATGGCATTGCTCAGTTCGGAAAGCATGACCGGGCGTCTCCGACGTGCAACCGATATCGCAACTTACAGTGTTCAGCGTCGATTTGATCGACACTGGCCGCTAAAGGTCAATGTTCATGGATCAGAATGTCCAGAGGTTCAAGTCCTATTGTATACGTAAATCATACATCATCCGTAGTCGCAGACATGCACATCCCCGACATTGACCGGGATATGTCTCTTGACATCCTCTCCAAGCTCATCCAGATCAAGAGCTACTCCCAGACCGATGGCGAGCTAGAGGTCACAAGCCACATGGCTCGTCTGATGGAAGGCATCGGTCTCGAAACCGAGCTCGTCCGCTTTGATGACGGTAGACGCCAGAACGCTGTCGGCATCTGGCGCGGCGACAACAGCAATACAGATGGGCGAAAAAGAGCTTCCGCGAAATCCCTTCTCTTCAACGGCCACCTGGACACCAACCCCGTCACCGGGGGCTGGACTGTAGATCCCTGGGAAGGAAAAATTGACGAGAATTTCATCTATGGCAGTTAGTGATAAAACATTCTCCGAGTCACTTTTTGTAGCGTACTTATCAGCTATGGTCAAGAGCTCTCACCCACAGGCTTTGAGGGTCCTCGGCTTTCGAAACCGCATATACTGGCTGAAGGATGACGGCTAATTCACCCTGTGCTCAACAGTCGGCGTCTCCAACATGAAGTCCGGCTGCGCCGCCTACTACTGCGCCGTCCGGACCCTCAAGGCCGCCTGCTGGCGCCCCAAGGCCGACGTGACGCTCACCTACGTCGTCGGCGAGCTCCAGGGCGGCGTCGGCACCATGGCGCTGATCGAGCAGGGCCGGGTGACCGCCGCCACCGCCGACTACTTCGTCAACTGCGAGCCCTCGGACGTCCGCGCCGTCACCATGCACGCCGAGGCGCTGACGTTCGAGATCACGCTGCGGGGCGTCACCCGGCACATGTCGGCGCGCGAGGAGGCGCGCGACGCCATCGCCGCGGCGTGCGACCTCGTCCCGCGGCTCAACGCCCTCACGTTCCGCGGGGCGCGCGGCCCGGACCACGCCCGCTGCAACCGGTGCCAGGTCGGCGTCGTGCACGGCGCGCTGGGCGAGGACCTGTCCGAGTGGCGCCCGCCCCAGGTCGCCGACGTGTGCCGGATGGCGGGCAGCGCGCGGTACGCGCCGGGGCAGACGCAGGAGGGCGTGATGGCGGACCTGCGGGCCGTCGCGCGGGACGTCGTGGCGGGCTACCCCGGCATGACGTTCGAGCTGCGGCAGCGGTTCGAGCCGACCATGCCGGCGTTTGAGGTCTCGCCCGACTCGAGGCTGGTCAAGAGCCTGAACCAGGCGTACTTTGACGTGCGAGGAGAGGAGCAGCCTACGGGCGTGCTGGCGCCGACCTGTTTTTACGGCTCGGACGCTGGACACCTGTACAAGAGTCTTGGGTTGGAGGGAATTGTCTGCGGCCCAGGTGGTCGATACAATACTCGGCCGGACGAGAAGGTGGATATACCTGATTATCTTGATTGCATTCGCATGTTTATGAGACTGATCGTGGACTTGTGCGGTTGAGGGTGTTGCCAAAAGTAGATGATTGAATTTCACCTCATGATGAGATTCCCAGAGATATTCATCAAATTTCATAGGCATAGTCAATCATCTCGATGGGAGCTTTGTAGTACATGACCACAGGCCTTTTCAGCGCAAGTTATAAAAAAAGGCTCCATAGTACATGAGCAGTTTCAATTTTGATTTTGAGCGTGTCAACATCGAAAACCAGGTTCCAAGAAATGAAGTGAGAATTTTCAGAGAAATTCATGCGCGAAACGCAGCCCTACGTAGTTATCTATGGTGCCTACTTGATGGCCCCTTTTCATGGAACGCCATTGAAGTCATCATCAAAGTCAAGTTCCTGAACTCCGAGTCCATGCTAAAAGTACAGCTCCTACATGCAATCATCTAGCAGATCTCTGAAACAAACTGTGGTCCCATGCTCGGCGTTGCGGCCAGTTCGGGCGCAACCAATGACGCGCTCGGCATGGTCGCCAAAGGCGTAGGATCCAGGCTACCCGTGTCATTGCTCCTCTTCAACGCCACCAAGCCGTTGTCACCTGCCTGGTTTGCGACGAAGATCGTCTGCTCGTTATCCATGCCGAGAGAGAACATGCGAGGCAGGATGCCGCCACTGGAGACGGTGTCCGCGAACTGCAGCGTAGCTTTTCCGTCCGTTCCGGCGCCGTTGAAGACGAAGTGAGCAATGCTATCTGTGGCGTTGCCGCTCAGACGGTTCGAGATGTATACGTCCTTCTGGTTGCTTGCGACAGCCAGCTCACCCGCAGCTGCACTCGAGGCATTGGCAGGTGGGAAAGCGGCACCGTACGTGCTCTGCTTCTGGACCTCGGTCAAGGTAAGATTATCGCTGTTGTACTGCATCGAGAATAAGATGACCTCGCTTGACAATTCACAAGCAACGACGTAGAAGTAGGCATCTCCGCTCTTGATAAAGCCGCCGTGTCGGGGTCCACTGCCAGAGGCAACGGAAACGCTCCCGGTGATCTCGAACAGGTCGTCCTTCCCATCGAGAATGAGAACGGCGTCACCGCCCAGGTTGGGAATGATGAAGTAGCGGCCCGTCGGGTCTAAGAGTGCCTGATGAGGGTGGTGGGAGGTCTGATCGGGACCAAGAGGACCGGTGACGGTGATGGTCTTTATGAGCTTGGGAGCTGCATCAGTAGCGGTGGTATCCCAAACGTCTACGGTACCGTTACCGTAGGCAGCCCCGACCATGCGAGACTGGTCGCCGTTGAACTCGAGGAAGACGACGCCGGAGGAGCCGGTAGCGGAGTCGACAAAGGAGACTCCACCCGAGCTGCCATTGAGAGTGAAAAGGTTGAGGTTATTGGAGTTCTCGTTCACGGCGTACACTAGGTTAGGCTCTCTAAAGCGAAGCCAGCTTGGCGCAGAGCCAACCGTGTCGTTACTCCCCGTAATGGAGAAGCTAGAACCATCATATTCGGCAGTGAGGATCTGGTAAGGAGCGCCGATTATGAGCTGGCGGGCGACAACCGTGCCCTGGCGAGGCATCGTATTGGAAGGTGCAGCCGATGCGAGGCCAAGAGTGAGTAAAGTGGTGATGAGTTGTGGTATCATTTTGTGTTGTCTGAGTGTCAATCTTGGTGGAAAGTAGAATCAGGTGACGATAAAAAGGCAACGAAGGCAATCGCGGCTGGTCAGAGCAGACAGCCACTGGCTTTTAAGTAAGACTGAGACAGTTCTGGACAATGGTAAATGAGGAAAAGAGAGTGAACAATCAGTTGCGAGTGTCTCGTAAAAGTTCTTGTTCAAGCTTAGCCGTAGTTTGACTCAGACAATGACGGCGAACAATGAGTGAATGGTCACAGGGACTCAGAAGATTCCAAGTTTAGAACAGCAAAGTCTGAATCTGCAAGTGTCAGCTCGTCTGGAATGACTCGAGGAGAAGCGAGGGAAGGTTTACCAAGTAGCAACAGAGTTCGAAGAACGAATCGACGAGAACTAATAGGTCCGTGTCAGAGAGTGGCGACAAGGCATGCAAGGTACTGAGGAAGAGAGCATCCAGATGAACGGAACACCTTCAACAAGGTTGCTGGTATTATAAGCCTGGAAAAGGATGATCTTACACACATATACCGAGGAGCCAGTTTGCTATCTTATAACCCAATCGAACAGAGCCACAGTCGGACTCCAATGCCTTGGCTTGGCCACTGGAAGTTGGCGGGGGCGCAGAACAGAACAGGTACTGTACCTGGCATCCAGCACCCATGCGAGCCATGATCAGCCCTACCTTATTAGCAATGCTGGGGCACCTTAGCTGTGGCCCTGTGGGGAGGCACAGCACTAACGGCCTAAAGTACAGAGTGTGTGGTTTGGGCCATGTTGATAAGTACCTAAGGTACCTGTCAAGACCCCAGTCCTCGGCCTAGCGAGAGACTCAGGGGGATTTGCCCGCCTCCAGCGCTCCCAGGGTGTGATCGGCCGGGCTTGCGGGGGCCCGATTTTGCTCAAATGGGCAGGCCGTGAGCTGTTGAGATCCGAGAATAATGTGAACGAAATCCTGCTGCCCCCTAGACTAGGATCTGTGTAATTCGAGTGGCAGCAAGTAGAGTAGCTGGACTGGCAATGATAGGGGTATTTGCATTCGTTCATTTGTCGAGCTTGCTTAGGGCATGCTTGGCTTCTCTGTTGGTTGATGCATCGCAACACTGCGCATATTCAGTGCGTTTGGGATACACACTGGCGCTGAGCCTCCTTTGGGGGCGTCAATCTCAATCATCGCCATCCAATCATTGTTGCCTCCCTCAGGCCAAGATGAGGAACAGGCCCCTCGCAGGCAACCGCAGTCACAGCTGCGTTTGAAACATGCTAACGCTGAGAAACAAAATACGGGCCACTCAACTCCAATGATCATCGTATACCTTGACTGCCAAGGTTCAAAAAAAAAATGACCAAGAGGCCAACAGCACGCATCTGAAACCGGCCCTGTAGTCCTCAGATCGTGCAAGCCATCCCAACCATCCAAGCACATCCTCCAGGCAGCGACTAGGTAAAGAACAACAAGGCTATGGTCATACGACATTGACAGAACCCGAGGAAGTCTTCACCACGTAATCGAGAGCATCTTGCCCCCGTACTCCGGCCGCGAATCCCGCAGCAGATTCTCAAAGATCCAACGTCCTGTGTCTTCTCGCGAAATCGTATACCCTATCTCCTCCTTCTCCCGCCCGCGCTCCCAGTCCTCAATACCGACGCGGATCGGCTTTTGCGATGCCCCATCCACGAGTACTGCGTCGTATTTGGCGTCAGCATTCTATGCTTGGAGCGGTGAAGCACAAAGCATCACGAGGGCCGCTCATATGAAAAAACAAAAAAAAACAAAAAAAAAAATCATTTCTTTGGAGGGGAAGAGAAGCAAACTCACTACTCGGCCTCACAACCGTATACTGCTCCCCGCTCTCCACCAGCATCTGCTCCATCTTCTTCTTGTCCTCATGCGGCACCCTGAGTATGAACCGATAGAACGGCACCATCACGAGCGGAAAGTCCCATCCGGCCCTGGAGATCCCATTCGTGCTGACCGCCACGATCTTGACCGCCGCCGCCGCAGCACCGACGTCGCCCCTCTTCCGCACCGCCGCCAGCGCCTCCAGCAGCGCCCGCATGCCCGCCTCGCACACGTGCGGGTCGTCTGTCGCCAGCCTGGCGAACCGGAACACGCTGCCGATGGTGAAGCACACCGCGTCGACCACCCACTCGCGCCCGCCGTCGCCCGGGACCACCAGGCACCGCGCCACGGCCGCCGCGTCGTGCGCGTTGCCGGACACGACGGCGAGATTCGGGACCTCCGCCTCCGGAAACCTTCCCGTCAGCTTGGCGGGCGTGCGGCATAGCGCGATGCATCGGTATCCCGCCGCCAGCGACGCCGTGAGCGCTGCGAGACCGCAGCCGCCTGAGGCGCCGAGGAAAGCGATCGTCTTGGGCGGGGGGTTGGCCATGGTATCCGGCATAGGTGAGCGTATCGTAGTCTCGATTGCGCCGTGTAGATGGTTGATTGTCAAGCGATCTGTGATGTATGATTCCCAGCTAAAAGCGAGATTACCAGACGTCGCAACAAGAAGTTCAAAGGCGTAGGATGGAGATAGGATGTATTGCACATATCGACATTGCACGGACAATTCTCTCGAGACCTCAAATCCCTCTATATAACACCAACGCCGGACACAACTCGCACTGCCTCGCCGCAAACACGTCATAGAGATAAGCTAGACATCGTCCCGCCTCTGTGGGCCTTTCTGAATCCATCGCTCGCCTCGGTGAGTTCTCGCGCAATCGTTCCAATACGCGGTGTTTCAATACGCAGCATTCCAATAGTAAAGCGACGATCAGGCCTCGGACGAACTTCGCGCAGGATTGGGGCGTGAGCAAAACTAGCAGCAGGCCGTGCGCTGTAGAGAATAAGCACTAGATGGAGCGTTTGTCTTCCCGTCCGTTGGGGATCAAGCCAGTTAGCTCCAATGGCTGGGTTCGGTGACCGATCTGCTACTTCGGCTTAGAAGCTGGGGTGGGATTCTTGTGCCTTGCAGCGCCGGACTGAGCTGAGTCGCTGAGGCCTCAGTCTTTCCATCTAATTCTGATAAACTATCCAGTGCTCAATGGACCACCATACACAACAGAAGCCGAGACATCAATATAAATGAGACTGTTGCTTAAGATAACGGCCGCAATAGCAATTGGAATATTACGAACGACCAAGAAGGGCTCCATTTTTCAACATTGTTGCGTCTGCATCTTGGAGACGAAGGACCTGCTCATATTAGATTCACAAGACGGAAAGTCTTTTTGTTTGGGTGGTTTTGATCCATCATTAGGACCCGATTACCCTTCGTGAAATAGTTTCAAGTTCATAACGCTCGCTACGACGATACCTATGCCTCCTCCCAATTTCCAATATGTTGTAACTCCAGCCTGGTGCTCCAAGATCCAAAGGAGTGGACGGCTTCCTGCCATTACCTCGTCGAAGACAACAGGTCTTGAAGCCCGTGATCAAAACAATTGTGGCCCCAAGCTGCATACTGTATGCCAAAAAGAAATCGTGCTGATCTACTTCGAATGCTGATGTTTACGTATTAAACCGAATAGTATTTGTCGTCAGGCCGAGCATGCCGTCGAAATTATATATAAAAGAATTCAGTAATGGTGTGCCCGCGGGCTGTTCGCCGAAACCCCGGTTATAGCCAAAGCATGACAGCAACACCAACCAGCGCAGCGAAAGCACTCGCGCCAAGACCGCCTTCGCGGCTTGCCCCTTGGTTTGTGTTGTCGCTAGAGCTGCCACAAACCTGAGAGAACCCTGAGGTGCAGGCAGCTGAAGAGGAATCCGTGCCAGTAGCACCGTCACTGCCTGTTCCACTTCCACCATTGGCATCACCAGCTGCCTGACCATTGGTACCGGGACCACCACCGCTGAGACCAGGAATCACCTCTGCTGTGCCACTAGCTGACGAACTTGGGAGTTCTTTGTCCATATCCAAGCCAGTGCCAAGCAACGATTTCAGAACGGTGTCCTTGTCTCCATCCTCAACCGTGTCGTTGGTCCCCTTCACGTTGTTGTACGTGTAACTCGTACCCGAATTAGTGCCGGGTGCCGATTTGGTCTGATAGCATTCGATCGTGACTTCGCCGATGGTGGCATAGTAGTACTTGTTCTTCTTGATAAAGTCGCTATCCCAATCGATAGGACCTCCAGCCCAATCGATCGTACCTTTACCGTTGGACGCAGCACCACCAGGCCAAATGGAAAGCTGCACACGGGAGGGGGTCTGGGGGAAGTCCCATTGGTTGGCAGTAGCATTCCAAGTATCCGACTTCTTCTGTGTGCGTCCCACCTTGCCGTCAACAAGCCAAGTGATATCGTCCGGAGTCCATCTTATCTCATACTCGTGGAAGTTTTCGTTGGTATCCGAGACGCCAGTGATGTTGTCGGAATGGGTATCTGGAAACATGTTAGGAAGTATCTCAGAGGGCCTTGGGAGGCCCAGGAAAACTCACAATCAGGAATGCCCTGGAAATAGTAATTGGTCTGCGCAACGTCCAACTCGGTACCAACCCATTCGAAATCGATCTCATCTTTAACATCACTCAACAGAATAAAGGCTGTGACGACGCCAGCGTCGACTGAGGTCTTAATCTTGGCCTTGACATTTCCATACCACATATAGACAGTCGAGGCCAGGACGGTACCAACCGAATTTGGTGGCATAGTGAGAAGGACATTGCCATTGTAGGGCAGAGGAGTACCTTGGGCAACCCAGTCGGCTTTGGTAGGGTCGCCTAGGTAATCGCCGACGTCGGCGATCCCATCGGTGCTGTCCATAGCTAGGGTTTTGCTCGCGCATACGGGTTCGGGGACACAGGAGTCGAGCGAAAAGGACATGCGCGGATCGCAACCGCCCAGACAGTAAGCACCAACACCACACTGGCCGTATTCTAGGGACACAAAATATCAACACCAATCCAAAGGGAGGTTCGGGAGAAAACTTACGAGAACAGCAGGGTGTATCCTCGGGGCATTTATTCGTAAGAGAACATGTGGCCGCATCGGCAGCCATTACGTTCGAGGCGCTCAGACAGGCCAGAGCCAGAGCTGGTATTAATCTGGTCATGGTGGTGGTGGTCGTCGTAGGATGGATTGCAAAGCGGCAATAATGTATTATACTATTATGGCGAAGACAACGTAATTGCGAATATCAGGCCGGGGAGGCACCGCCAGATTATATATTTATATATACAGCCGGCAGAGTGGCGCACGCAAGGGCGTGACTCTTCCTCGCGTCAGTGCCAAGCAGCAATGGGACAGACCAAAACGCGACGACAACTTCCTCGGAACCTGTGACGTCGAATCGGGAAGGAGTATCTAATAGGCGGAGATGTGGGATATGGCGGTACAATATGTACAATTAGCAGACGCAAAGCTACCTGGACTGCGGTTTCACGACAAATGGGCGTGATGGAATAGCCTCCAAAATGAATATGCAAGGCAGCGAAGGTGATACAGCAGGTATGTATGTATGTAGGTAGGTACGGAGCGATTGTGTGAGCCGGTTCGAATGCGGTACAAACGGGGGACAAAGACTTGGGAATTACGGCTTGGTCGAGGCAGCACGAAACTTGGAAACGAGGGTCGAGGACGAACGAGGCGATGAGGTATTCCCTATGAATACGAAAGCACGATGCCGTTAGGAAATACGGTATCGTGAAGGCATAGACAAGGCACCGCGAGGCAAGGTGGTCGTGTTAGGAGAAGGAAAGGAAGGGGGAAGGAAGAGCAGTTGGAGTCGGGGGCGATCGAAGGGAGGTGGATGCTGGAGATGCGCAAGGCTCTCTCTGGGCCAATAACAGATTGGAATGGATTTGAGGAATGCGCCGGTCGTGCTTGGTCGTGCCAGGCCGTGGAGATTGTTCAAGGTAGTAGCGACAAGCAAGGCCTGGAAAGCTGGAGATGCGGGCCTCTCTGCTCACGCTACCCTGGCCTATTCAAGGCTCTCCACGCTACCTGAATTGTTTATTTAGGGGGGATGCACGTCAACTTTGAGTGGGCCTGTCTACTGATTATCATCCTTACGACTACATTAGGTAGGTATATGGAGTCCGGCCCTTTTAAGTTTTCTCATGAGACCCCTCATACCCGTCGAAACTCGTAGACCGCGTGTGCCTGAATGGATGATGCACAGTAGTGTAGACGGAAGTCTTCTTCAGGTACAAATCCAGATCTTCTGCAGCACTAATATCTGTACGAACGGTGAAGGCGTTGAATGGTTCGCGACTAGGATGCATTGTCGGGTCTAAACGGTGCCAATCTCGTATTTCGTTCGCCCCATTGCCTAATCGGGACACCGTCTGGGGATAAGACCGTCTATCTAGTGTATCTAAGGAGGTACCTTACTCATACGGTACCTACAGAGGACTTTGTGCTTACCTAGGGTATGTTTCTGTCGTATGTGGTAAACATTACCGCTCTATGACGAATTTGCGAACTGTGAAATGCATATGATTATCTATCTTTCGCAAGATTGATAGATAGCATGGCGCAGGATGAATCAGGATGATGCGAAGCTCGGAACCACGTCGGGCCAGTCCTCATACAGTTGTTTTATGCTATCGCTGCCTTGGGTACCTGTAAGGTATGATGTAGGCAGAAATACTGGTAGAGTTGGGCGCAGTGACATATGAGGTAACTGATATGAAGTGACTTTAATAGAAATCCAAGTACCTATTGCCCAGGTCTCCAGAGACTTGATCTCTGGTGTGGGTACTTACCTAGTTAGCTATGTATTGCTCCTAAGTATACTTATTATGCCCATCTGATAAAAGTGTAGAAGTACGACGCAAGCCACAAACGAATAACATAGCCCACCTGGAGGCGCATTGCATACCTACCTACATATATGCAAAGTCGCCCATTCGTATAGATACAGATTAAGATACCTGCATGTAAGGTCTACCCTGATCAGCGATCTTAAAAACAAAACATCGGCAAAAACTCGGCAGCCTCTCTATGCGAATATGCTTGATGGAAACCCAACGTGATCTCAACCAAAAGATGTCTGTCTGTCGTGGATCGAAGCACATTTGTAAGCACAGGCAGGTGATGTAGAAATCCGATAGGAGGATCCAATGCGCCCAGCCGTGATTGGCAAATCCCCCCCACCAACTTTTGCGACACCTTCCTGGAGAAGCAGCAAATCAACTACAATACAACGGCTTCTACTTTCGTCAAACCAAGACGACTGTTTACCACCAGTTCCGACTGACAAGCGTCGAAGAATATCAGTACATGGCCTAGCATAATCCCCACACCTGTGTGTTTGGGATTTAACACATATCAACATTAGCATTTACTTTCTTATAACTTCCATTCTTGAACATCACGTGTCCCTGACTTCTTGTCATCGCATAGTAAAGCCGAACCTAGAATCTCTCAGATGTGTTCAAGCCAAGATGTTCAGCTAGAATACCATTAGTCGTATTCGTACATACATATATGGGTACTGAATGGGTCTCGACTGACCGATATGCCCTTCCATAGTCTTACCAAGTACTCATACATGGCTGTTCCTCAGAACAGAAGACAGCATCGTTACCATTTCAGTCGCCCAGCCCTTTCAACAAAGGTACTCCCCAGCCCAAGCCAGCGCCTGGTACACCACCCTCCTCAACTCCGGATCCATCACCAGTTCCTCAACGCACCGGAAACCCGCCCACATCAGGTCGTCGTGCTCTCGCAACCGTAGCGCCACCTCGTCCGTGCTCTCGACCAGGACCGCGACATTGAGCTGCAGATGCTTCTTCCTGATGACCCTGAGCTCGGCACCGTCGCTCGCATCGTCTTCGTCGTCCCACTCTAGGACTTTGATCTCGCTCGTGCGTCGCGTTTCCTGGAGGACGCCCATGACTAGAGAGCACAGGACGCCGTGTCAGTCGTGGGGCGGCACAGTACACACACCAGGTGCAAGATGTAGCGTGTGCATCGAATTCAACCCCGTATCTGGTCTGACCTCTTGACCACTGGGGTTATGCGTACTGCACAAGGTAGGTCATTCCAAACGACATCACCCAGTGTCATCCGAGTCTCAAGGCGGTACTCACTTTTCTGAACCTGCAACCCCGTCTCCTCCTCCACCGTCCTCCGTATCGCCTCCGTAAGACACCAATCCCCAGCCTCCACCTTACCCCCGGGCAACTCCCACCCACCCCGCTTTCCATCTTGCGACCACTGCTCCGACCTCCGCAGCAGCAGCACCGAGGGCCGGCCCGTCCGCACGTCGATCTGAAACATGCACACGCCCACCGAGAGCTTGTCCGCCGGCTCTTGATGGCTCTGTGGCGAGGAGAGGTGCCGCAGATATTGCGCGCGCGACATGGAGAGCGTGATCTTGTGCCACGGGAGGAGAGTGGATGGCATATTCAAGGCGACTGCGCGACACCTGCCATGCGGTTCTAGGATGATCGAGGGTAGGGGAGGAGGGAAGATGAATAATTTTGGTAAAAAGACAAGGAGCAGACTTCACGGATAACCATAGACTAATGTACAACACCCAACGATTCCTGAACAGCCCAGCCGTGACCGGTCGGGACAGACCTGGGTCCCATTCCTGCGATGGATTTGCCTGTGACTATATAAGCACAGCTCTTCATCGTCTGGGCGCCTGAAGCTCAAACTCTAATACATGGCCCCATGGTAATTTTCAATTCTGGGATACCATAGTCTCATGTCACCGCCGCGTTAGCTCGGACGAACTCTAAAGTAAACTTGCTTACATACGTGGTTCATGTGAATCGCTTTTTCGGCCTTGAGATAAGGTTGAGGCCTGAGATGCGCATGGCCCCTGTCCAACACAGTTTGCCATGTGCTACTGATGACAGCGAGATGGGGTGCGATACAGCTGTATTTCAAAAGAGCTCAGAACTGGGACAGCTACTGTTGAGTGTTTGTTCGAGTTTTTTTCATGGACTTGCCCAAGACAGGTGCAAGGCCACAAGCTTCGTGTGGTAATATCACCTTCCCATGTCTATGGTCACTTTGCCTCACAGCATACCGTTTAGACTCGATAATCACAATACGATCACTCTGGAGCAAGCGGACGATGGAATTATAGATGATTTTGTTCCGGCAAGTAGAAAGCCTGACTGCCTTCTCTACAAACTGCTCAAATCCTTTCTTGCCTTTATAAAATATGTCGGAATTTTCCCTCGATGATGTTCGATTTCCTTCTTTCCTTCCTCAAAGCCCGAATGTATTCCCGTGGGGGAACTTTGTCATAAGAAATAGAATTGCGTCCAGTACCAATACATGTGCCTACACTAAGAGGCGAGAAAGTCTCTGGGTGGTATTAAAAACAGATCGCGTCAGAACCATCAATGACTTCCCGTAGCAGTCAGGTTCGTCCTTCGCAACAGTCGCGGAATGGGTATGACGAGGCAAATAACGCGACCGAATGAGGTGCAACAGTCCCCACCGCAGGGAGCCAGATCTCCGAAATGAAATGAAACATCTAATCAGGCAGTGGATAAACACGAAGATGGCGCGCATAGTTGTTTGAAAGACAGTATGCCATTTCAGTGTCGGGCGGTCGCACATAGTTTGAGTGAGACTGAGATTTAGGAAACTTATCGTAATACTGGATAGCACAAGTTAATGTGATTGTCGAGTGAGCTGGTCTTCGGTCGAGGCATTGCCAAAAAAGACAACGAGAACTGGAGAGGCGTTCACTCCTGGCGAACCGCATTCGATTGGCAAGAGAGGGCCAATGGTCACTGGGAGAAGTTTAGAAAATTTGTCAACCCATAATCTCCCCAGGCGCCTATTAACGTGCCTTTTGAGTGGCAAAAAGATCAGGGAAATGCTCTTTGGCATATTGTTCACAAGCCTGTTTATGTTTAGTCAAATTATTCACGTAGTGGGCATTCGGCGTCCGACCTTTGCTGGCTTGCCAACTTTCTGTCCGATGAATTTCCATTTGTTGTTCTCATAGTCCTTAATGGCACTGAGAAGGGCCTGGCTTTCGTCTTCAGCGAATTCAGCATAGTGCATATCCTAGGTAAGCGTTAGCAAGACAGACTGTAGATCTCCTGAGATGTTTGTTTGTTACCTTATACCAGTGCTTCTTCACGCTGCCTTCTGTCCTCGTAGGAAAGGTCTAATAACACTGGTTAGCTCAGTATGTTGATATGCTAGTGAAGTCAGCTCACTTTGGCAATCTCAGCCCAGCTGTTACCAGCATCCCGCATTTGCTTCAGCCGCAACTCTTCTGCCGGAGTCCAGGGAGTGTTTGTACGACTCTTCTTGGTTGGCGGGGGTTGGGCTAGGGGCTGAGAATCGTCTGTTGCCGGAGCAGGTGGAGCAACAGGAGTGACTTGCGTGGCCGGTGCAGCAATCGGAGTTGGAGCAGCAACAGGGGTCGCGGACAGAGGTGCCGATGCATTGGTGGTAGGGGCAGCGGGCGTTGGCGGGGTTGGAGCCGGAGCAGGCACATGTGTCTGCTGGTGCGCTGTCTGGTGCGCTTGCTGGTGCGCTTGTGCGTGTGACTGAGGATGAGCCTGGGCGTGAGCCTGACCATGAGACTGGGAATGGGCCTGCGGATGCGTTTGAGGATGAGCTTGCTGGTGAACCTGCTGCTGGTGAGGCTGTTGATGGGCTTGCTGATGAGACGGGGCAGGCCGCTTCCTGCCTCGAGGTGGGGCTTGAGCCGGAGCCGGCGTCGGGGTTGTCTGTTGCGGGGCTGCAGCAGATTGCGAGATGGTCATTGGGGGTGGAACCGGAGTTGCATGATGCTGCTGCGTTTGCTGCTGCGTTTGTTGCTGCTGTTGCTGTCCATGCTGATGCTGTTGAGCATGCTGGGGATGCTGCTGGTGCGAAGGATGAGACTGGTGCTGGTGTGTTTGATGCTGGGGATGCTGCTGGGGGTGCTGCTGCTGGTGCTGCTGCGGATGATGTTGGGGATGCTGCTGATGCTGCTGCGCAGTTGGGGTCGCCGACTGGGCATAACCGGCAAACTCGTTACGGCGACCGGCCATCTGGTCGGGGGTATTGTACGGGTGAGTTGCGCTGTATCACGAAATGTTAGTCAGTCTACGCATTTTGATTATTTAGGGCGATGCTGAAGAACGGCCCATGAAATCAGCTCCATCCCGCTGTCAGGTCACATATACCCAGCCTCTTGACCACTACCCCGACCAGGGTAAGAGTGTACGAAAGAAGCAGGTATAGGTGACGCGGCATAGACGCTGTAGAAAGCGTGGATGATGCTATCATCAAGTTCTTTGTAAATAGATGTGGAGCCCCACGACGAAGGCAAAGATGTTGACCCAGTTCATATATGTGACCGGAGCGAAACCATGGTTGGAAAGCTAAAAGTATACCCAAGGTGCACATCATGGTGTGCAGGTATATCTCTGTGTACAGACCATTCGAAACAGTCGAAGAGGTGCATAGGGCGGGACTACCATGGGAAGCGACATCTACTGCATGTACATTGCAGGAGAAGGTTAAGGTCTAGGAAAGTGGATAGTACTCACTGCATCTCGTTTGTACCGTGGGGAGAGTTGTACATGTAATCCGGCACGGGGCCGACTTGCCACTGATGCATGATCTGAAGTATTAAACTAGTGTCAGCCAGGAATCCCAGGGAGTGCTTGTTGCGTTTGAGAGGCGGTAGTGCCCGAAGCGAACAGACTCGAAGTATATGCAGTGCAAATAAAGCTTTTCCAGCGTCGGGCGCGTTATCTTGAGATCAAAAAGGGCAAAAGAAAGGCAAGATGATATGTTTATTTGTGCATTCCCAGTACAAGCGCCAGAGTGTTCCATCCCTGCAGAGGAAAGCTGGCGTTTGGTCCTGGAACAGGCCCAAGGCTAGATCATCGATGATGCGTGAGACGACGACAAGGTAACGGGACCATACAGCCATGAAAAGTGAGCTATACAGGCGGGATGGTTGTGTAGGTATGCATTGTGAATAGAAGTTGGGAATGAAAGTACCAGTGTGTGTATATCTAAAGGGTGATGCAATTGTGCACCCGCAATGTGAGGAGGGGCCGGGCGTCAAGATGCAGGACAAGATAAACACCTCAGGACGACGCGTTGAAGCGCCGAAGGTATTGTGCCCGGAGGATATTGTATGGAAGACGGGAATCTCTTCAAGGCAGCATTGTCGTGTAGCATCTTTGGCAGCAGTGACAACGATTGATGAGCGGCCAGGTATTGATGCAAGGGTAGCTAGCTAGCAGCCATCGCGGTTCAACACAAAGCTGCTAGACGCGCTGCGCGTGATGATGATTGATTTGGGAAACATAAACTTTTTTTTTCGTCCTGTGAAAATGGGGAAAAGGGTATGCGATACCCAAACACCAAGAGACTGACAATAAAAATCTACTTACGGGCAATAGCTTGATCTCAACCAGTGGCCTTCACAGGGTGGACGCAACAATCAGATACACAGCAGGAACGCGCTGCTTTCTGCTTACTGGGGTAGTAAATGGTAAACTGAAGCAAGGTCGAAGGCTGTGGGCGTCAAAGGTAGAAGTCGTGTCGAGTATCGATACCAAGACTGGCAGACGGGTACAGCTGAGACGGTACTGTCGGAGCTAAGACGAAAAAGGTCAGACACAAAGAGAGAGACTCGAGGGATGGGTAAAGCAGCAGTTCATTGCCAGAAGGGTTTGGTTTGCCGGGCCACTGGGCGGTTGGTTGGTTGGTTGATTTTGTGTCTGTGTTGGCAACAACTGGTATGATGACATTGGGGATGTAGGGAGCTTGGGTACGTAGATGGGGAACCCAAGGAATGTAAAGTGAGAAACTGAGGGCGCGACAAGTGACAGAGTGACTGTGTCAAGGTGAATCGGAAGGGTGTTACCAAAATGGGGGACCAACTTGAAAGTATCGTGTCTGGCCTGGACAAGTATCGCTACAGCCTTCCCACAAAAGAGGCTCGTGAAGAAAGTAGCGGAAGTACAACTCAATGAGGTAGAGGGTTAGGTAGAGGGGGGAAACGAAGTGGATTTCTGGTCGAAGGGACAAGGGCGTGCAGGAGAGTCGGGAGCGAAGAAGGTGAAGGGGAGGAAGAAAGAGGTACTTGGTCAGGACGAGGGTGGGAGGGACGCGAAGTACCTTTTCTTGAGCTGCTCCTTCGGCTCAGCTGGGGCGTCAGAAATGGGCCTTGGATGTTGGTTGGGCGAGCTTGACAGGATTGGGCCAGAGAGAAAATTCGTATCCCGCCACGTGTGATCGGCAGGTTTGGGACGTGCGTAGGCTGGCTGGTGTCGGTAAGGATGAGGTAGTTAGTTACCTGGAAGCCTGTGGAACAGTACCGCGCGGTGGTGAGCTGTGGGCTAATAGGGTAAGGTAGGGTGACTTCGGTTGGAAAAATTGGCCTGGGTGGCCGGTAGGGTAGACGCGAGGTATCGGCTACGCAGCGGCAGCTGTGGAAAGTTTTTCAGTCGATCCGTCAATCAATTTATCAGCCGATGTTCTGCAATGACCACCTGCAGACTGGAAATAAGTGGCGCAGGAGGCAGTGTCAAAGTGTTCGTAGCGAGACCAGATGCAGGCAGACCGTAGGAGACACCACTAGTATGAGATGAAGGATTGATCGGGAATGGAGGAATTGATGGATTGATCAATGAGCTTGTATTGTTGTGTTGAAGGACAGTTGATGAACGGTTGTCGCGGGGTGTGTGATATGCAGTGATGTGCAGTGGGCTATGGTGGTGAGCTTGGGCAGATAGACACCTACTTAGGTACTGATGGGATTGTGCACGGGACTTCGGCGTGTGGCTTCAACACTATAGTAGTTGGTGGCACTAAACAGTGGAAGACAGCTGAGGTATTTCAAGCCGGCGTGGCTGGTAAGTCTAGGGTATCTAATCCTTCAAGACTATCATGATTCCATTGGTTGGTTTCAAGTAGTGATGTGGAACTATTGGGTGGGTCTACGAGGCAGAGAGGTCACCAACCCGTCATTCTACTTTTGCTCAAGCTACAGTTCCTTTTTCGCGGCACTCTGAATGCAACGACACCAACTAATCGGTGGCAATTCAAGATGGGCAGGAATGGAATGTCTGTTCTCTGCATGTGCCTGAGTATCCAGTAGTGGTACAGTTTGAGAATATAACAATTAGTTATTTATCGTACTTAGGAATTATTAACAGATGGCTTTCCATTTACAGTTAGGAAGGTACATTTGTCAAAAAGGCAGGTACTTAAGCAAGACGTGATGGACGCGAGAATGATGTACATGACCGTGCAGACAACCTAGCGCCCTCTTTGAGAGCTGGTGGAGATAGACCGGAGCCAACAAGACATTACCAAGGGTGCCAGGTACCTAAGGTACCTAATAGAGAGTGCGACCAGAAATTCAGTTGCAGCACCTTAAGCACAAAAGTAAACAGCACTGCTGGATAGTATAAGTTATCTCTATTATACTATAACTTATGGAGTGTTTTGTACTTGCAGCAGTGTTTGTGCCGGGTAGCTCATCTAGGAAGTAGGTGGTTTGGGTGATGTTTTTCGTGCTGAAACGTACCTGAAGTATTTGTGCCTCGACCTGTTTCCAGCTAAGGCTAAAACAGAATGTTGAAGTAAATTGAACCAGCACACATAACCGACCACAGCTCTTACTTCGAACCTTACCTACATAGAAGGATGACTATGCAAATTTCGCCTATGCGCACCTTTGTGCGCCTCATCTACCTGGCCATTGTTTGTTGGTGACAGGAGAAGACCTGGAGCATAGGTATGATACTAAATACCATGACTTTGCGGTGTCATGAAGCTTTCGATTCTCATTATCGGCAAGGGCGGCCGTGAGCATGCTCTGACTGGGAAGCTGGCACAATCTTCGACGGTTTCTAGAATGCTATTCCTTCCCGGCAACGGTTACACTGCACAGCTAGATGAAATTGACAACATTGCACATGTCGTAGCAAATGACTAATTATCGTGCAATATTAAGCTTTGCTCGGGACCTCGATATAGGGTTAGTGGCTGTAAGGCAATACGATCCCATTCTTAATAGCATCAAAGACTACTTCAAAATCAGTAGGTCACTGTGAGTCCTGCTGACCTTAGGATACTGACACTCTCCAGGTGGTATCCCATGCTTTGCTTCTGGTAAAGAGGCGGCAGAGCTTGAGGACTCGAAAGTTTTTGCCGAGGAATTCAAGCAGAAGCATAATATCCCCACTGCGAGATTCCGCAAATTTGATGACCACGCTGCTGCAAGGACTTATCTCATGTCTGTTCCTCGCTAAGTAGTCATCAAGGTCTCTATATTGGTTGCTGGTAATGCAGTGGTCTTGCTGAGCTCAAAGGCCGATGGTGTAGAAGCGCTGCGTGATACTATGGTCAATGAGAAGTTCGGAAGCGCCGGATCTTCTGTCGTCATCGAAGAGTTCCTCGAGGGAAATGTGATCAGCGCCCACACATTCAGTGATGACCGCATATTCTAGTCTTTACCACCAGAGCAGGACCACAAACGTATCCTGGAAGAAAATTCCTGGCCCTATTACGTGAGTAATCTCAACAGCTCAGGTGCATTCATTCTAGCAAGTTTCGAGGGTCAACTGCCTATGATTATCGGTGCTCTCAAAGAGACGCCTATCTGGAAGAGGAGGAATTGGCATTTGCTAATATACAATATCCTAGTGGTGGCATGGGCGTCTATGCTCCAATGGTTTTTGTCCTATCGGCTGATATGGATGAGATCGGCCAAAAGATCCTGACGCCAAACCTTGGAAAGGCTCAAAGCTGAATGGTGTCATGATCGAAAAACATGCATCGTGAAACTAATTTTGACATATGTGAGGTCGATAATTCGTCCGTATGCTCTTCGCTCGGGTGATGATAACCGACCGCGGACCCAAGGTCATCCAATATAACGCCAGATTTGGGGATACTGGAATTCAACAATAATTTCTATTGTTGAGCGATGAGACCGAGCCAGTCGACATCATGTTGGCATGCGTAGCAGGAACTCTCCGTGGCTCTGAGGTCAAGATGGAGTCAGGATATGCATGCAATTTGGTCGTCAAAGCAGGAGGTTATCCTGAAGTATACGAGCAAGGACAGACTATTATGCTCGGATCCTGTAACGAAGGCAGGTGGCCACTCACCCCGTCGAGACCCCAGTCGTCTCTTGATGTCGACATATCAGACGTTCACTTCTTGCATGCCGGCACAGAATGTTATCAGGGCAAAGTAGAGACCGCAGAAGGTAGGTTATTAAGTGTTGCTGCGGCAAGGAAATCATGAAAGGCTGCTGTTGGCGCGGCTTGCGAGGTTGCAAAGACAACTCACTTCGGCAATATGTATTGCAGGCGTTGTTCAGCCAAAGGGTAGGCCCTGGACAATATTCCCCCAATTGATCGCGAACTGACTCTTTAATAGAAGCCTCCAGGCAACTCCGACGATTATTGTCCGCAGCCACAAAAACAACAAGCTAGCCTGACGCCGCAATAGTACATCGCAAGGTCGCCCAACGAGGGCGTTTTCATGGGTAGCTTTCGTGGATAAACTACTTGAGTAGCAGGAGGTGTCTTCTTCAGGGACTTTACAGCTTTGGTCTGTCTACACTCCATCCTACGTATTTGCGATCCAATTTCAGGTACCTACTTGTTGAAAGGCTACCATACAATAGCTGACCGAAGGTGGAGACACAAATGCGTATGCGATATGTGCCTCAGCTGTCCCATACATGTGTATATTTGCAGACGGCTTTTTCGAGTAGGTTGTAGAATATGTGGGTGACTGGCAGCTTTGGATATCACCCAAGATCAGCTGTAAGGTACACATCTCCATATCTCTACCATGTATTGCGCTATTACCATGAGTATTCTTCTTTTTGATCGGTAATCCAGTCTGCCGGGTTCAGGAAACATCGTCAATTGGTTCTAGGGCATTAGGACCTACATGCATGTGCGGAGTTGGTTATACTTTTCCGTTACCTTAGTGCCTTGCTCCGTCGCCAAGCATGAAGTAGCGATACCTGCAGCGGTACCTGTAGGGCGTGCGTGAAGTACCTTGTCTTCAACTTTACTCGGGTACTCGTGCAATGCAGCGTCACTGTTGTATATCTCTCCCTAGGGCATTTGGTGTACTGAACATTCTACATGAATTGCCCCTGTTCATCGAAGTTGTATGTAAACATGCATTGAGATCTGGTGCTGGAATAGCAAGAAAGTACAGATGCCTAATACCTACGGTCCACAGCGCCAATGGCTACTAGACCGTTTTCCCCTAGAACAATTTAGAGCTGAGATAGACCAGGAGTGAAGGATTTGTCCGTAGCTCGAACTGCCAATGGTGAAGGTATGTATGTAGCTATCGGCGCACAATGAATGCATCTCGAAAAACTATCTGGTATCCCCAGGAATTTACTCCTTTTCAAACTGTCGACCAGTCATAATATACCTCTTGTAGGACGATGATCCTCGGCCAAAGAGATTTGACCATCCAACGGGGCCCGTTCTATCGCACCGCTGCTTAGCGGAGGCCAGACCTGGTCGCGTATCGTAATGGTACCACGATGCAATCAAAACATCTGCATTGCAAGCATATCCGGAAAGAGTCATACAAGCCATCGGTCGTCTAACCACATAACTACACATTCTCTAGACGAGTACTGTGCCAGAGGGGCATTTAGCGCATAGGTACTGCGAAGGCAGCGCAGAGACTCCTCGGCCAAGAACGTGATAATGGCGGTACATTCACCGTCGACGATAGTTTCTCACTGAAATTCCAGGACTGAATATGGCTGAACCAGACAGGTTTATCAAAAAGTTAATCTGACTTTCTTTGGATTTTGAAGCAGTTATTCAGTTCCACATGTTCCCGATATGTATGACGCCTCAGAACGTCTACACCCAGAATGCAGTCACTACGTGTAGCTTGATCAAGTTGTGTATCGTCACACATCACGTGAGATCTCGAGATCAGGGGGCGAGGTATATGAAAATTAGGCAAGGGAACTCTGCATCTTTGGTTGAAGTAATGGTTCTCAGGTGCTGTGTGATGTAGTGCCACTTACTGTTCACTGGCCGGCGCCTGATCGCCTGGATAGGCACACCGCTTATTTTCGATCACTCATGAGCTTTTCTGGAAAGTCCCGCAGGCTTATATTAAAATTGTCCATTATTTTTCCTGTACATTGACTTCGGCTTTCTTTGTTCGGGTCGGTAGCCAGGCTCTCTTTGTGACACAGGCAGACCCGTGGCTCTAATATCCCGCTACGATTGGGGTACGAAAGAAACGACGAAAACAGAAAAGGTTAACATTCAAACAAAAATGAGCTTTATATAATGTATCTGACCGAGACTCTCATGATTACGGGCGGTTATCAAGTTGGCCTCCTGTCGATTGACGCCATGGCCATCTCCAATATTCACAGGTCTCAGGCAAAACTCTACCAACAACAACGTCACTCATTCAGATAGTGCGTTCTAGGTACCCGACTCATATGCACTGGTGCTTCTCTAAACTTTCACGCGCAGTCTTTCCTTGGAAGTTCTTACGTCGAACGTATTCAGGGATAGTGATAGGACGTTGAAGGTGGTTCCGGGCAGAGTCTAGGTCAGTTTTATACAAGCAAACGTAATACTATATAGTACATTTCATCGCATTAAGAATTTGTTCGATGCCAAATTATTGACACGAGCCACAACCATTGTGATGAATGTACAGTTGCCTATGGCTATGATTGTTGATTTGCAGGAAATTCTGGACGAAAATGACTTGGCGAGAGGTGCCAGAATGTGACCCAACGTACTCCAGCATTGTTCATTAGAATCTGAAAGTTTGGCTTTTCGAGAAGACAGCAGCTTCTCGCAACGAATATACACGATTGGGATGTACCACTTTTCATATCATACTGCGGGGTTTCGCGAAGCCTACGTACCAAACTAGATACCTTGGATACCTTCCCACCATGGGTATATGAGAAAAGTTGTTCTCGAAGTCGGCCTTCTAGCTTATGAATCATGACCAGCCGACGGGTCTCCAGTGCTCATAGGGTATGGTTAAGTTACGATGTGTAATTCACTCGACACCTTTTTTCCGGACCAGGCCTAGGTTCCGGCTGACACTTAAATCTTGTCACATATGTCATTCCAAGGTCGCGAGGAGTACGAAGCATATCGAGCCGAGTCATCATGTCTATGAACTAGCGCGATGTTGTAACTAGGTGGTCGTATCTAACTGTATACCTAAATCAATATGTCCTTTTTAGGAATCAAAGAGAATCGACTGCTATCCCATTTCCTCAGTCTGGTATCCCTTGCCGGATGGCCGTGCCTCTTTGCCGTATATTGCCCCTGGAGAGAGAGAAAACAAAACCAAGCCGATGCACATGATCAATTGAACGATTGTCTTCAGTGGCGTGTCTGAGTCGACATCGTCTTGATCTCAGGAACACATCAAAGCATCATGCGCTTGAAATTAATCTCGTCAACTCTCCTTGTCATGTAAGTGAAGCCGCCATGGGAGATCCCGGCCGAGCATCCGGAGCCGGGAGATCAGTAATTTTGCTGCTAACTACCTACCTCCTTCACTGATGCGGCGCGGTACTTCTCCAACCGTGGAACGCTCGAAACTGAACAGCTTCTACAGGTAGATAAGGATCGGCTATTTGGCAATACGTGTTCCATGCAAGGGCACGCGCGATCTTGCGCAATTGAACAGAGCCCGGCCAGGAAACGCAGCCCTCGAGCAAAGGGTCGCATTCGGCTACCGGAAAGGTGTCTGCCCTTTCAGGCTCCCGCGACGACTGTGCAGAATATTGACGACAGATGAACTTGATGCTTGTTTCGCTGACTTGCAGTTGCAGCGGCGGTTGTGCGCGGCGCGCCACCTGCCTGGGTGGTGCAGTGAGTTGAAACAAACTATCCTCGGAATGTTGCCGAGCCCGGGCCTCCTGTTTACTGTAACGCCGTCAGCCCTGCCTGGAGAAAGGTGGCATTGGTGGACTTGCCTAACAAAATACAGTACCTAATTATCGCGTAATTCTCTGGCTTGCAGCGGGAAATCTCCATCGTGTTTCGTCGTCGTTTGTCGAAATGAGGGGAGGAAAAGGATAGGCACTGACAAGAGCGGGAGCGTATAATGAAACAGGCTTTGGAGTCTACCTAGGTTAGATGCCTACCGAGCTACCTCATGTTTACGAGCGGCGTTTTTCTCCCAGTATAGGAAGGGTCGCCTGCCAAGAACCACCTACAGAGTTGCCGCAGGGCTGACTACCTCTTAATACTGATCTGAGTCGCGGTCCTGCAGACTTTATTCTGCACCTTCATGGTTTACATTCGCGGTGTGCATTCGGTTTACTGCCGTGACAGGGGCCGGCCCCGAGGTTCGGGTAGGTCCGGTGGTGGTGTAATAGCTGGTAGTGCTGACCTCTTGTGCACTGCAGAATTAGCACCACCTAGGTGCGTTGCATGCGCGATGAGCCGATGTTTTCTACTACTAGCAATGCCTTCTGGTATGCGCTTCCACATACACCGCCAGCGCGACCAAGTTACTATTCAGGTATGTACTCACGTGTGCTTGGAAAGCGGTATGGCCTTGAAACCCACAGAGTAACAGGCTGTCGGAATGTGGTTTGAGAATCGCGGCTCTGCTTTTTTGCTGGGATGGGTTCCGTGGGTGTGCATTGCGTCCCGTACGTTGGACGATCTGCCTTCGCTTATGAAGAGGTACATACATAGGTATTCAGATGTCATGGCACCCTGCACAAAATACATAACGGTCCATATCCCTGGTCCAGCGTAGACAAGGGCTCGCCGATGGTCTGGGCTCTTGTTGATTACTCTGATATCGAGGGCCATGTCTTATTTGTATAGGATAGATGACGAAACTGGTTTCTGTTTGGTGGGACTTGATTTTCCAGTGGTGCTGTGAGTGCCTCCTGATATTGATCCTCGCTAGGCACATCTTGGTTGCTCTCACACTGATTTACGCCCGTTTATGCCATACGGGGATCCTCCACGATGGGATGAAAGTCATTATGCAATCGGACTAATGTCGGTAAAGTCTACGAATATGGACTACAGACACTCGTAATCATCGTTGGAGATCTTCCGTTGGTGACCATGGGAACATGGAAATCGGTACACTCGTACATGTTGGGCACAATTGCGTAAAGCAATCGGGATGAGGTCAACCAGGGCTGCGGAACGCCGGCGCAGCGGTACAGTCAAGAATGGAAATGAAGAAGTGACTATATTACTCCTACATCGCGCAGCATTCTTAAATAAGGGAGAGTCCAGCGGGAATCACCCCTCGGGTAACTAGCATTTTACAACTTTGTAGCTATCTGCGCTGGACAAGCGGGTTGAGCACAGTGGATGTCCCA
Source organism: Xylariaceae sp. FL0016 (assembly GCA_022578815.1). Classification (NCBI taxonomy): domain Eukaryota; kingdom Fungi; phylum Ascomycota; class Sordariomycetes; order Xylariales; family Xylariaceae; species Xylariaceae sp. FL0016. Next base: position 760,193 of record MU388741.1, read on the forward strand.
AATTTCTGGTTTGGAGATTTTGATCATCATGCCTAAGCCAAAACCCGGAAATTACTCTAGGATATGAGATGAACTCTCGTGCCAGGTAAGACCAACGGGGGCAATGGTCCCAAAGGGTATTGAAGTTACTCGTATATCACAGGACTACTTAATTAGAATGTGAGAGCTAAGAACTTATCAATGTGCTCCTTTTCTACGATTACAGTGGGTGTTCGGTTGCAGATACGAAGGGAAAACGGGTCGGGGCGAAGCTTAACGGAAAACAGTCTGGAGAGACCATGTTGCATGTTCGTGTCAAGTGAAGATCAAGGAAGCCGCCGCCCATCCATCACGGCGAAGATCTTGTCGTATAATTATTTTCGGCCTGGCCAGAAGTCAATTGCAACCGATGACAGATTCATGCGTTCATGCAAAAGTGCAATACACATTGAAAAAGCATCGCCAGACCAGTCGAGTTGATACCAGAGTCGGGTCATCTTTACAGTTGGAGCCCTTGGCATGCCCATCCCCCTCGTGTGGAGCGGTTCAGTGTGGAAAGCATCAGAGAGCCACGTATCTTGGATATGTTCAATGAGCGCGGAGAAGCGAGCCGGCTTCTCAAATGAGTACGATGGGGACGACAAGCGAGCATGTCAGCCACGACGCACGAAGGCAGGCACACTTACAGTACTAGGTAGAGAACGCTTCTAATCAAAACTACGAATCAAATGGTGAGGTACGATTCTATCTGCATACCGTAAAGCCAACTCTGCCGTTCAAGGACAAGGCCAGTATCTTTTGGCGAAGGGCGTCAGGAAGGCCTCATGACCCTGCGTAGCTCTCCAGTGTTAGGTGGTAAGTCCAAGCCCGAATTGCGGTCTATATGAGCATCATACAATGTACATGGTATACTTAACTCAAATGGCCCATGATTCGTCTCAAGGAAAAGAAGAGAAGAAAAATGTACGCAATAAACTTACGAGTCCAAGCAATGATTGACAACGTAACTCCAGAACAGGAAAGGCATTACCCAAATAGTTTAATGCATGAATCTGCGCTGTAAAGACTGAAACGTGAGCAAGAATAATCCCGCGACACTCCAGCAGTAAAGTAGGTCAACACAACTGGCCGCGTGGTAATGGTGTAGGTAGTGGCCTAAACAGCGAAAACTCGGATCAACTGAGGAGTCTGGAACGCTATCGGTGCATCAAAGGGAGAATGCTGCTTTCTGACAGAAGTTAGATGGACCTATGAAGGCGACCGCCATTGACACACGACGGAGTTACAGTCGCAGGAACCATAAGACAATCCGTTGGCGCCTTGGACCTCGACGTCCAAACTCCGAACGCGCGCGTATCTACCTACTCAAGCGAGTTATGGACTCCAGAGACTCGGTGCGAGAGAAGCTTATTTGTTCAGGTGCATTAGTTTCATCCCAGGTGGTCACTCTGTGTCTCGTGCATTCTTGGCTGCATGGGCGTTCGGGAACGACCAGAACATTGAAACCCCTGGCCCTGGTCTTGAAGGTGAGCTGAGTCTTGGGTTGGGGTCTCAGCTTTCGAGATCCTAGAGCTGGTATGTATGCACCACTACCCACACTGTCTGACGAAGCCAAACAACGCACGTCAAGGGACGCGATGCGTTACAAAGGGATCGTCACGGTCTGTTCAATTTGATATCTTGGGGACACTGCACGGCAAGTCGGGCGCTGCCGCTAAAGCGACGACACATACATAGCCGTGTGGTCAACTCTCACTACACAGCCTCAGTCGACAAGGACCGATACCCTGTTTTCGTTCCTAGCGAGTTTCAAGGGTGCCGGTGCAGTCTGGGACGTGTGTGTACGATCGGCTATCGGGAACTGATTGCAACGTTGAATTTTGTTTGGTTTTCTTCGATCGTTTTGTCAACCCAAGCAAGACAAAATGTTTTCTGCGAGGATCTAGTCTCCATCAACATACCGCCAAGGTTGAGTAAGGCCAGGAATATAGTGCCTTCCTAAAGACTTTCAATTGTAGCTGTCAGCGCGGAATGCCGGCGATTGTAGATGTGCACGTTGTTCTGCTTATTGCCAAACGCGGCGGCGCGGAGAATCTCCGGCATATTGCTCCGAAACAGACGAGTATTCCAAAAAATGAAGTACGCGAATAGACTATTTGGAGTACAGTACCGTGTCTACCCATGCAGGTAATTGGAATCGACGAGCGCGAGCAAAGGGCAGTTGGAAACGAGAGACGGTGAAAGAGCCACTTTGAGCGTGTTTCGTTATTCGCAAAACCAAACACGGCGAGCAGCATATGGGGTCTTTCTTTACCGCTCTTCTCGCGCAGTGTTAGGCGGTCTCACTAGCCAGGTGAGGAATAATGGCAGGGAATACTTTGTGGAGGGGACACGAGAACTGAGCAATGAATTCTTGGCGGCTATGGAGGGGCCTTTTGAAGTGCTGCCAACCTGCCGAGAAGTGAGCATTGGGCAGAGGCTGGACTGGGAGAAGAATGGAAACCCGAAGGATCCAGCTTGATGCCTCGGGTGCAGGGCCCAGGCCGGGGCATGCCCAAGTGCAGAAGTTGAGAAGCAGCCCCATCGTTCAACAACGAGAGGCTCAAATAAGCTACTGTACGTAGCAGAGGAGCCGCTGACGAAAATGGAAAAAAGACCTTTCAGAAGAAGGGGTTCCAAGCACCCAAGCCTGTCAGGGGTTCAGGGGATCGAGGGGGTCGACGGCAAGGTGGATAGAACGGCCTGCCGGGGCCAATCACAGCCCCGGTCGTCTGAATAAGCGCGTGTGGGCGTTGCTTCAACGTGTTACAGAGACAAAACTCGATCGATTCGATGCCATGTCAGACGTCACAGACACAGACCTTCATACTCTATACTCCATACCTCATACTTCACACCTCATGCCTCACACCTCTCTCGCTGCCAGCTCGCAGCAACACTCCTCAGTGCCCCCCAAGTGAGGGCTGCAGAGTTGGTGAGTAGGTACCGTTCGGTGCGCTCTCACCTATCGCACCGCCAGAGACTGTCTCGGTACGCTGGCGGCATGGCATCCAAGGCCTGGTAGAGAAGTAGACAGCTGGTTGTTTATGCGTTGCCAGCACATCCAATCGCCCTGTCACGGCCGTCGGCCAAGTTTGGAGTCCTGAGACCTGACTGATAGCCAAGCGCGACCTCGCCGCGGTACCTGGTTCCAAGTATCTGCCTTCTGTAGCCAGACAAACGGGAGGAGGCCGTGCTAGTGTATCTCGTGATTCTTGTGAGTCTTGACAGCTGTATACCTACACGGCCCCTCTTCTCTGTAACTCTACAGAACACCATCGTCGAAACAACGACGCGGCACCAGACCTCTGCATATCGTGGAGCCGAGTGGTAAAAACAAAAGTGGATGTCGTCTGGTTTTTCGGTTCTGGTTCTGATTCTGGTTCTGCTGGATATTCTGTCATCTTGACCAGGCCCGTCCCATGTCTCGGGGAGGCTCAAAATTCGAGGCAAGGCCGACTGTGGCTTGCCGACTCTATACCCTCGAGTTGGCTGCTTGCTTGATTCAACGAGCTGGCGTGGCACGAACATGGCAGCGAGCTCCATCTCCGTTCGTTGTACCTACCAGATCTCCCTTCTCCTCTGTCCCTCACCGTCTCTCTTGACAAGGGACTTTCCATCGTATCCGGGCTCACAGGGCTGGAACCTACGCATCCCAGACGTGCACATCCTCCTCATCCAGTCTTGGACCTGGCCGGGGTCAACCGTTTTGGATCGATGCAACTGGATGGGAACCCAGCGGATCATGTCAAGTTTATGCTTCTGAGCTTGTCACATCCACCCCATAGTCTCTCCAGGGTTGGTCTTTCGATAAGGTCACAGGACTATAATCTGCAGTCTGGTATGCCTGCGTGGTGTGGTAGTGCCCACCCCGGCAACCTCAACCCTTGTCCCTTGTGTGTGTAGGCCAATGTCTGGATATCTCTCTTATGAATCTGTTATTATCTGTCTCTCCCCCCTCCTTCTGCTTCCTTACTCTTATTTTGTTACCTCTTTCACCCTTCTAGGTTCACTGTGCATCCATCACGACGTTGTTGCGCGCCTCCCTTTTCTTTCCTTTCTCCGCAGCTAGCGACCACGTTCTTTCATCATCCAACTGGCTTGGCTGCTCACGCTCATTTGAATCAATATATTCTTCATCGGTGTAATCTGGTCGCTCGTTCGATTCGTTCTTCCGTTCCTGGTACCATTGACCTTCCTACATCTTGACCATTCCGACAACAAGCCTCAGTTTCCCTAGGATATCAAGCACAGTGGCATAACCAGCTCGATACGTCTCGGACAGATTTCCCGATCCTCTTACTTCAACAACTTGAATTCTATTCGATTCTCTTGCAGCACGGCCTGCCCTTTGAACCTTTACGCATTTAGAACCACCTTCGATTCGTTGAGGCCGCACCGTCCCTTTATCACATTTTACAATGGCACCCCCAATGCAGTTGGCCACTCACACGGGAATTCCCTACGCCCCCACGAGTGATGCCCTCGATCGTCACGAGTACGGAATCACGAAGAACCGGAAAATGGCATCGACCGGTGGAGGTAGAGCCTGGAGTGAGGACGAGGTCAGTGGGTTTTCGTTCACGGCAGTGGTTTTCCCTCTTGAAAGCACTATGAGCATGATATAATGTGTATATATCGGAAGGGCAGATTACTAACATGCTTGGCACAATAGGAGGTATATCTCCTGCAGACTCGACTCCAGAAGATGCCCTACAAGCATATCGCTGCCCATCTGAAGAAGACAGAACTAGCATGCCGCCTCCACTATCATCAGCTCAGCCATGGCAGTAACCGCCGCAAACGCACCACCTCGGTATCCTCGGGATCTTCAGCCGGCCACTCTCCCATCATGCCAGCTAGCATCCCTTCACCTATTCACGAAGACTCTTCGAGGGACACAAGCCCTCCAGGAAGCACGGGTAGTCATGACCCTGGATCACCGGCCTATACGACCTCTGTGCAGCTTCCCAGAATCATGACCGGAACGAACATGTCACCTCGCCTGCCAGCTATTCTGCCCAAGCCAACCTCTATGACCCTTCCGGCACCAGTAGCTTCACCGGCCCTGGGATACCCTACGCCCATGCCTGACAGTGCTCGGTCTCTAGGTCCTTCGCCATTTCCTCAGCCTTCTCCCATCACCCAAGGGCCGGGTCTTCGACTCGATTGCTCACTCCCGCCCCCATCCGCTCAGGTGGACATCCCTAGACTTCGGGCCATCTACTCGGCGCATCGATCCTCGTTCTGGGCTGCCATTGCAGCTGACTATGGTGCTGGTGTAAGTCCGATTATTCTGGAGCAGGCTTGGAAAGCTAGCATGTTGTCCGGAAGCCAGACGCCAATCACACCGGTCACCAGCCCCAACGAGCGCGAGGTCCTGTACGAGAAGCACGACAAGACTCGAATCAGCTCTATACTTGGCATCGACGCCAACCCGCGGAGTCCGAGGGAGAGAGAAATGGTACGGCGTATGGAGGAGGAGCGCAGCGTGAGCGTTACGGCAGGCGCATGAGGAGGTGCTTGGAGGTTTTCGCTCTCGATGGCACTTGATCAACCAACCAAACCGTACACTTTGGTCACGCAATGCCTAATTGCAAGTAATGGTTTATTGGAAATTGTACTAGCGCGAGTCCATTCGCGTCTATGGAAACCAAGGCCAGCTATGGGACGACCTTGGCTGATGCGATCTCTGCTGCTCACGCGCACCTGCCTTACCCCCAATTTACGCAATTCTTTTCATTCTACTCGACAAGAATCGATACTCTGTAGCTGATCTTTTTGATGATTCTCTTTTCTCTCGGGGCACTGTTAACATCAGCTTACTTGACGGTGGGGGCAAGATGGGTGTTTGTGAAGAGGGCATCATTGGGCTCAATGGACATTCTTCACGCTGGAGAGGATACTTCTTCGCAGATGCTACCTTTACTCGTACTACTGCTAGGATTCGCTGATGACCTGGACTGGGATGACTTCACGACAAAGTCCAGGCTGGGGAAGGCTGACAACGACTTAAATATCTTTAGGAACTTTGTATCATATGATTTATTCTCCTTTCTTTCCCGGGGGTTTGGAGGAGCAGTGAGCAAGACTTCCGTCGGTTCTAGCCGCGCCGAAACAGGTGACTTGTGGCGAATGGCGCATGTAGTGATTAGGAAGATCAATTGAAGTGGCTCGAAAATCGCAATGATGAACAATCGCTTCCTGATGGTGTGTCTAGACCATCCGCTGCCGCCCATAGCGTATGAGAGAAGCTTGTTGCTTTCTGACTTGTCTGGCCCGCACTGCGATGATGAGAGGCTTTTGGGCCGTTGCAGCAAAAGGACGTCGATTTCCTCTGCTTGATTTCGATGTAGCGGAATACATGCGAACTCGTTGATTCGAGAAATCAAAGATTTGGGTTATTTTCATTTTATTTAAGTGTTTTTTTTTCTTTTCCTTCTTCCTCTTGGCGGCGTATGGTCATGCGGAGGAGCACAGAAGGAATGAGGCGACTCGGGAGATGACGAAATCCTCAGACCGTGTTGACTTTTGGGCCCAGGTTGGGTTTTGCGTGATCTTCGGCAATGTTCCTTACCCTATCTGGCTGTTGGTATGATAGGCGAGCCTGATGCGCAATGCACAGCAATTGACGAGTATGTACTGTTGCGACACGGATCTGCTGTATGTAGTTCCCTGTCCACTGCTACTCCTACCGGGTACATCCTCCCATTCCCTGTAAGTTGGGGCCTGCTCAGCGGAAGGCAGCCTCGGAGTTCATCGACAGGACCGACCTTCGAGATATGAGAGTACTTTACGTGCAAATCGCCCATTGCGAACTAGGTTCGATGGTTCACCGACTGTTGCAACCACAAACTTTGCCTTCTACACAGTATGGCCACAAGTGTGACGAGTGCCAGGACAACAAGCAAAGATCGTCATCAGGCGACTCTCGTTCTTTGGGTCTGGATCGCATTGTTCTTTTGAAAGTGCGACGCCACCATTCAACGAGAGAGGGGCAATTCCGCGGCATTGGGGATTAGACCTGTCAGCTTCCGCCCAGCCAATCTGGGGTGCTTATAAAGCGGTCGGCTTGCAGAGCAAGAGATGCGCGAGGAGATCGAAGCATGAAGGCCCCTGATCACGCTCCAGGAAACCCCATTGGACGTGGGCACTGAAGCGTGCGACCAAGACGACCACCTATGTACTATGTGGTTGGTGTTCCGGTGGCCGGCGGAATAGGATTTTTGTGATCTGTGACTCGTGATTCGTGAATACTTACCTGGGACGGACTGGGCAGGACTGGGGAGGGTTGACACGAGGAGACGAGGACAGGCATCCGTGGACCGTCTCACCCACGAATTCCTTTCCCAGCAGAATTTCCGGCTGGCCGTTGATGCTTGGCCATGCAGCCATGCATGAGCAGGGGTTCTCCAGACGGGCCAAAACCCGGCGACCAAATATTACGCGATCGAAACTGTCGAATTGGTTGCATCGTGTCCTCCTCATTCTCTCACACTGCCTTTTCCCGCTCTCAATCCATTTCACTGGACATCGTCGACCAGCTCATTCTCCGCCCTGTGCTGCCCCGTTGCAAGACACGACATATCAGACTTTCGGCTTGCATTCAACTCCCGCCATCGTCTCTCCTCGCTCCTGCTGTTGGGCCACGGAACCCGTACCAGTCACCCGAGGCATGAGTACTTAAGCACTCGAGGTGCAGACCGGAAGTATCCTGATGGGGACCACTGTGCCTTTCCACTCGTGCCCTTCTTCGCCACCAGAGTCTTGCAAGCCTTGTGATATCGCTTACTTCTATGCGATCGGAGCGCCGAGTTAAGACGTGCTTCGCTCGGCAGGCAGGCAAACGGAACTGGGAAGTCAGTGGCTGAAGCACTATTACCTAGCCATCGAGTTTCTGGGGGGTTTCAGAAAGCTTTCCTTTATCACATTTGATTCTCCCTGCCATCTGACCGATCGCATGACCTTCGGACTGAATGCAGAAGCCGCCGGATGAGGCGCAATCTCGACCTGCGCAAATATTCTGGCTTCGTCTTTCACCCAGAGCCCTGCACATCCTTGCGTGCCCATCTACAATATCCCAATCCAAGCTGCGTGTCATATACCACGAGGCCGCACAAACGGCTTGACCATAGCCTCACTGCTACTCGACCAAAGCCGGTTTGGGTTGCCTTCCTCCACAGGGTTTGCAAGACCTCGTCAGTAATGTCAAGCCGCACCTGTCCCTCACACGCAGATGAACCAACGGCTTTCATATCGTGCAGAACAGCAATCACAATCCGCCCCTTGCACACGTATGAGTCTGCCCTGAAATCTCCCCTAGTCCCTCACAGAAGCAGGGCTTTACAAAGTCCGCGCTCGGCGCTGAATCCTGCGCTGAGCTGCTGATTCTGGCCAGGGCAAACGTGGCCAGTGGTACTTTAACAATCCTCACCATCTGAGTTTGCAACCGTGTGCACCATGGGGGTCGAGGTGGACGCTCTTCCAGGACAGCTGGATCCATTTGCGTCATGGCCAGGATCTGTAGGACATTTGCAGAATCTCGCGGCAGGCACAAGAGGGCGGTGTCAATGTCGATGTAACCAGTACATTGCTCCTCGTCTTCCGAACTACTTCATCACGCGCAAAGCCGATCCTAGCAGTCGTGAGGGCTCTGGGGAGATTGGCTCAAGGCCCGCAGATGTGCTAGGAAGATCGGAATTATGGTCAAGATCGCCGATAGACGATCTGCGAAGGGACGAGGAGGCAGACTTTGAGACCGATACAGTTGCGCTGTATCTTGATATTGAGGGCAGGGAATCTGTGGTCGATGGAACAAGTACAGTATCAACACCACTAGCCAACATGGGAGAAGACTCAGTTGATTCTTCTCTCCCTGACATGGATTCCCGAGCAGCGGCTATACATTTGACGGATGCCACCAAGCGGAAGCGTCCCTCGCACGACGTAGACGGTCCAGGCACGGGTATCTTGCCGTGCAAGAAGCGTCGAATACGGCATCATCTCATCACGAGCCGGCTCTCGAAGCCTTACTCCCTGCCTGCAACGCACATACCGAATCGAGAAAACGACGACGACGACACACCTGTGCTAACGCGGTTCCTCAAGGCTGCTGTTCTCGGTGCGAAGAAGGCTGGGCACCAGACTGCGCTCGTGCGCAAGGCAGCAATCCTCAACCGAGTGCGTCTCGGTGTGAGGCAAGCTGCACTTTCCAGGGGCCATACGTTCATCATAGATATGGCTGCGCGTGGCAATGTCCTCAATCATGGGCTTCAGCTCGTGACGGTGCCTGCTACGTCCACGGGCGCGCTATTTCCAGAAAGACCACCGACCGATCACTCTCAGATGCCGCCATTTTGGAGGCCGCATACCACGATGTTCAATTCTGCCGGAGGGAAAGTAGCTGCACCCATAGAGCAACCCCCGCGCGGTGGTGGGGATTTTGTCAATGCTCCGCGTGAGAAGATCGAAAACCCAGAGGCCAAATTACCATCTCGGACTCCGCCCCCGCGACCTCCTGATGCGTACCCCCAAGCAGAAACTGATCCGGGCGGGCTCGTGGACGAAGATGACGGAATGTCGTTCCCCTCGTCCCATTCAGTATCTCGGTATGCAGACCTTTCAGACGATGACATGGACGATGTTTATGCCGACTTTGGCGTCCTGTTTGGAGGCGGCTCGCGATCCCCAGAGGCTAGGGCTTCTGGCAGTAACGACGAAGACCACTTCTATGAAGAGTATCTGGACGAATTAGATGGGATACCGTGGTTGACTTAGCAGTGATTGATTACAATGTCGGAGTATATATCCTGGCTGCGGTGGACTCATTGGAATTCAATTGCGGTGGCCTTCCTGATTCGGGTGCTGAAGAAGATCTAATACATTGAAGGACGATCTGCAAACAGGCTCTGATTGAACAGAGCAGGAGCGGAGGAAAGGTGTCTTATTCGGGATGAAGCTGTGCAGTCAGACACTGGAAAAGGCATTTTTGAAGTGGTGGTTTGAAGTGGGTTTGCAGTATATGTCTGCTACTCGGCACTACGCACATACAGAAGAACTTCCTTTATTGCGATATACTGCTCAGTATCGCAATCGGGGTCAACACGAGCCATTGACACTGCATCAAAGTCCTCATTAGTACCTTCTACGGGCTTGTTTCAGGCATGAATGTCCAGTCTGGGCTGACCAGTAGCTCATTGGCGACTGATCGTATTTACAAGAAGACTACAATCCTCTCGGTACAAGCAAACCGTGTCTTGTTATAGCGATTTGAAATTTAACATCATCGACCACACACACACACACACACACACATGGAACCTCATTGATATTTGCACATGAGGGCTTGTCCAAATTATTGGATTTAGCGTCTTGAACCTCATTCCGCAGCCCCCAATTTTCCCGCGCGGTCAATAGCAATATCAACCATCGCCTGCCCGTAGATTAGCACAGAGCCCACGCTCCTGAGCCCGACGCTCACATCGCCTCCAAGGGGGTTAGACTCACCTGGATCGCCTCCCTCTCTTCTTCCCTCACATCACCCCTATCGATCCGCCTCCGCATGTCCACCATCACCACGTCTCGACTGCGTCCATTCACAAAAACAACATAACGCAGCCCCGGGAACTTGGCCTCATACTCCTCGTTCAGCTCCCGCAGCCGCTCCGCCTCACCAACGCCGCCGCCCGCGTTCAGCTGGGCCTGCTCCGCGCGGGACTGCGCGCTGTCGACCTTCTTGGCCCCGAGCCGCGGGTGCGAGCCCAGGATGGCGTGCAGCTGCTCCCGCTCGGGGGAGCCGGGGGTCGAGCACGAGGCAAGCTGATGCAGCAGCCGGCCGACGTGGGCGATGAGGCCTGCGTAGGAGGGGAAAGGGGGAGCGGGCACGGTCGGCTTGGCGATGGTGGAGGAGGTGTATGCCGGTGGGAGGTCTGATGACAGGCCCGGGTTCGCGGGTGTTCGCTGCTGAATGGCGGGTAACGCTAGGACGTGGAGTGCTGGTGAAGGCTCGAAGAGAGTATTGAGGGTGGATTTGATGGTCTCCTCGGAGGCTGTAGCCAGGGAGGTTATTGGGGGTAAGGTATCAGAAGCCATTGCGATGTGGCGGATGAAGATGGATTTTGGTGCTGTTCTTATGAGAGAGGTTGTTTTTGCAAAGTTCTGTATCTCATTACGCAGCCTTGCTACTTATTTGCAGTCACTTATTACTTCACCCAAATGGATTAAGTATTGCCTCCCGAAAGTGTCTAGGTAGCTGTATTACACGAAGTATGTATCTGCCTGTCATGCCCTGTGCTGGTGAGATCTGTGGTATGCCGGGGAGCGCCGCGATACTGGGGCAGCCTGCTGCCTAAGTACCTAAGTGCTATCCATGATATTGTGGAGGGATGCGTCATATCCGCTACCTAGAGGTACCAAGTACCTACTTAGTTTACAAGGAGTCTACCTTGAGAAGTACCTATCTTAGGTAATCCCAAGGTCTGGTCTTAGGTGTGTAGGTACCTAAGACGCCACGAGTTAGCGGAACAACTCTACTGCCGGTCAAATGCACGTACCACTTATCAAGATGCTAGCTACCCAGTACCTTATCCATGAATAGCCAATCAAACCAGTTGGCAGCTTCAGCGCGCGACCCAGCGCGCCTTGGTGCTTCAACCTTTCGAAAATTAGGAACTTGCGTCTCGGACAGCCGCCTGTATTGAGCTCGATTGCGCCAAAGCTTCCTTCGCCAATTCGAGTCTATCAATTATGTTGTGCGCAAGTACGTATGCTTCATGTTGGCTTGCGCCTGGGAATATTCATTTACTGACTTTGGAGTAGTCTCAGGCGAGGCTCCTCAAGAGCCGGTTGTCTCTAAGACCTCAGGTATGCGTATTCTGCTCGACATCTAAAATCTCGTAAAACCTCTAATACAATGATCCCAGGCTCCGTATTTGAGAAGCGCCTCATCGAGAAGTACATCGAAGAGAACGGCAAAGACCCTGTAACAGGCGACGATCTAACCCTCGACGACCTTCTTCCCATTAAATCCTCTCGTATCGTTCGACCCCGACCTCCAACCCTCACCTCGATACCCGCCCTTCTCTCTACCTTTCAAAACGAATGGGATGCTTTAGCGTTAGAGACATTCAACCTTAAAGAGCAGCTGACCCATACCCGCGAAGAATTGGCGACTGCCCTCTACCAACACGATGCTGCCGTTCGCGTTATCGCGAGGCTGACGAAGGAGCGCGACGAGTCCCGAGATGCACTTTCCAAGGTGACTGTATCAGCAGGCGGACCTAGTAACGGTGATTCTATGGCTGTCGATGCTGAGAGCCTTTCTGAGGAGCTGGTAGAAAAGGTCGATGAGACACAGACCAAGTATGTGCGACTGCGCTCATTGCGCGAATGCCTGCCGCTGACAACCCCGTAGACTATCCAAGAGCCGAAAGAAGCGGCCGGTGCCCCAAGGCTGGACGACTCCCGACGATATTACGGCTTTCGCTGTCACCGCCTCTAACTCGTTACCTGTCCCGCAGACGACGACCATCACCTTGGAAGGAGGTTATGCTGCTGCGAGTGGATTAACGGGTGATGTTGCCATCTACTCAATTGAGGCTGACAAAGTGGAACGCTCTCTGAAAGTCAATGAGCCTGTCACAGACTCGATATGGGAGGGATCCAAAGTCATATTCGCAACAGCAAAGGGCTCTGTCAAAGTATTTGAGAATGGCAGCGAGATTGTGTCATTCTCTGAGCATGCTGGGCCCGCGAACGGGCTCGCGATGCACCCGAGCCAGGAGATTCTGGCGTCTATCGGCTCAGATAAGAGCTTCGTCTTCTATGATCTGATCAACCTGCAACGTGCTACACGGATATATACCAATGCCGGTAAGTCTGCATCTATCTCCTCTCTGCAAGGATGACTACTAATCCTCGAAGCACTGACGGCTTGTGCATTCCACCCTGACGGACACCTTTTTGCCGCCGGCACCAACACTGGTGATATCAAACTCTTCATGACCAAGACAGGCGAAGAGGCCGCTGCATTCTCACTCGGTGCCCCGGTGCAAGCGCTCACCTTTTCGGAGAACGGATTTTGGTTCGCCGCAACAGCTAAAGGACAGACAACGGTAACCATCTTTGATCTCCGGAAAGAGGGCAATGCAGCACAGGTGAAGGTTCTGGATGTGGGCGGCGCGGTGGATAGCTTGGCCTGGGACTACTCGCAACAATTTTTAGCCACGGCAGGACCCGCGGGCGTAACGGTACAACAGTACAACAAAAGCTCCAAGAAATGGTCGGAGCCTCTGCGAGCTGCTGTAGGCGCAGTGGACGTCCAATGGGCAGAGAACGCTAGCAAGTTGGTGGCAGTCAACGGGGAAGGCGTCATCAGTGTACTTGGACTTCAATAAGGGTCGTGCTTGTAAGGGAATAGACAAAGGGCAACTCGATGATGACTCGCAAGGTTATATCTAACACAGCAAGAGGAGCAAAATTGTATAAGTCCTGTAGAATGAGAGGATGTGGGTGAGGCCTGTTGCTCCCACAATGAATGGATGTATAGTAAAGGTCTTCCGGAAGTTTCAATAATACCTGCCCCTGTTTTGCAAGGTGATGTCGTGAAAGGGAAGCCCACAGGCCACTGTAGAAGATCATGGATAACAGTGCCGCAAATGGGAGAATGAAACATCTTACGAACCTTGCCTACCTCATCAGCAGATCTGAAGACGATGATGGATGAAGACTGCCTCATCCCTACTCGTACAGGCGTGATAGGTAGGAAGGGAGTTGCCCGCGTGCGTGGAGTGAACCACTCTTGCTTGAAGAGCCGCCACCACATATCCTGACCCCACTGAACAAGGGACTCGGGCGCTACTGGAGGTAGGAGGTATTCTCCGCGATCTACCTACCATCCCTTCTAGGCCACTACTTCCACTGTTAGAGATACCCGACATGTACGGGCATTCAACTGCATGCGCCTGGTGCTCTGCCCGGTGCAATATGATTGTGCCCATGCCTTGTCCCTCTGGATAAAACGGGAAGATCAAGGACCGTTGTCTGGATGTCGTGCCCGGATCATCCACTTATGTTTGCCGGATTTTAAGCTAAGATGTTATGTTCACTCCCAAGAGGACTGGCACCGAGAGAAACGTGCGCAAGGTGTTTCGTAGTAACACCAGGTATACCTAGATAGGTCATCCATTGGTGTTAGTGGTGGTGACGGCGCGATAATTCTTGCCTCACGTTGTCGTCAGATTGTGCTACAGATTCCTCCCTTAACCCGTCACTTCTTCACCTTTCCATCCCAAGAAATTATTTGCCGCCCGCAACAACCAAGTACCTTAGCCACCTACAGAGGTGCTAGGTGCTCACTCGAAATTCGCGAGCACGTAAGCAGGGCTGTACGACCACTGTCCCGCCAGCGATACGCTTATCTCCCCAGTACCAAGCGCAGGCACACTTCTCGGTCGCATTGCCTTGCCGTCCACAGGCATAGATGTACTCTAGACGACAGACTCATCAGTACCTCCGACCGTACTGCCTCATCTTCCCTTTTCCTCGGTACCTGTAAATTCAACACCGGACCTTCTTCCCTGGAAGAAATGCTGCAAGAAGTGATACATCGCATTGCCTGATGTCTGCCGAGCCCAGCGTTGCTCACTGTCGGTACGTTGCATTGTTCCCTTGCAGTGTTCCTCACAGAAAAAGCAACACCCGAGGTCTCTCCCCTCCACGCCTACTGACCGAACGCCTCAGCAGAAGCAATCGCTCGCGATTTTAGTATGGCTGAAGTTGCCGACTCAGCCTCTCCTGGCCCATGGTCTTCTTCGCAGGGAAGATACAACGACGGAAGCGACTATTTCGAGGACGAATACTCACCTGTTCCAGAGCAGCAGAGGAGCTCTCCCAGCGTTTTGAACAGCGAGACCGATTTGAGCAGCAGCCCTGACCCTATTGCGCTGCAACTTGGTGCTGTGCCAGCGGGGCACGAGAGTGAGGACAACGATTACAACATTGATGATCACTCCTCGGGCCTAGACGAAATGGATCATACAGGCCCCTACGACCCCGTATTGGGTGACATGGAGTTCTACCACGATCTGGAGATCATGAGCGATGACGAAGATCTGTTTGTTGACGATGCCCACGACCGACTGCAGAACCAAAACCGAGAGCCCCCCACCCGCCTGCAGCCTCAGCCCATTGATATCGACCACGACGATGACGACGATGTGTTTGAAGACCCTGGACTTGTTGGAAGACGTGGAGGCCGGGAAAGAGATCAGCTGGTCCGAGTAGAGGTAGAGGGACGAAGAGTCGCCCGGGGCCGTGAACGACCTGCACCGGCGCAGCCTGATGTGATCGATCTGACAATCGATGACAGCCCCCCGCGGCCTGCTGCTCAGAACCTCTCCCAGAATTCCCAGAACATTCGCAGACGCCGTTCCCAACAGCGCAGTACTCCCCCGCGACTTGCCCGAAGTGATGGCAATTACATGGGAGGCCACGCACCTGTCATAGACCTTATCTCCTCCGACGACGAACCCTCTCCCGCACACGATCGACGCAACAATAACAACAATAACAATAACAATCCACGCAACCCCCCAGAGAATATCAATCGCCACAACCACGGCCGAGGTGCTAGAAGCATAAGGTTCGTAGAACCGCCTCGCCCACAGGCGCAAAATAGGAACGTGCACAACGAGCAAGGTCGACTGCACGCAATACAGAATTATTTTCTCCACCAAGTACCATTCTTCCGCCTTGCCGCTATGGCCGCCAACAATCCCGCCAACGATGATCTGATCATGCTCGGTGACCGCCAGCTTGGTCATCCACCTGCCCCAGCTCCTGCTCCGGCGCTGGGCCAAATCCATCTCGATTATCTGGCCAATCCCTTCCCGCCGCCCCTGGATCATGGAGCGGGTCGCGGCGCTGCTGCTCCTGCCCGGCCTCCTCATGAGCCCCCAAAACCCGCCAGACCGGGCTTCACAAGAGATACTGGCGAGGATGTAGTTGCCATCTGCCCCAGTTGCGAATTAGAACTTGCGTACGATCCCGATGGCGATGACGAAATACCCGCTGCGCCTGTCAAGAAACAGCAAAAGTCCCAGCCAAAATCCAGAAAAGACAAAGCCGAACATCATTTCTGGGCGGTCAAGGCGTGCGGCCACGTAAGTGATTTCATGCCCCTGCCACTGTACCCTTTCTATGCTTACTGGCGCCTAGGTCTACTGCAAGAAGTGCTTCGACAACCGCCGGCCTTCTGGAAAGAACCCAGTACCTGTGGGATTCCAGTCTGAACGGACTGGATCAAAAACCAAGATCGTCTGCGCCGTGGAGGATTGTGAGTCGGATGTGGGCTCGAAGTCGGCTTGGGTGGGAATTTTTATGTGAAGGACGAACTCTTCTTCGGACACTCACACGCGAGGCCGGTACAGTTGTCGTTTCACGGTACACTCACGATCGAGTTGAATGTACATTTGCATCGCAAGGCGTTACGGTTAGGAGGTATAGATCATTGATGGTTAGGCCAGGACGGATCAGCCTTTGGTTCCCAATAGGGTGAAACTGGTGCACAACGGGGCGCATATGCATCTTCTTCGTCTGCTAGGCATTTCTCACGGCAGATGACGTAAAGCTGATGGAATCACTGAGGCGAAGGGCGTTGATTTCGAGAAGACTGGCGTAAGTGGTCTCGAAAGCTCGCGAGACGAGCTATACATAGATCAGGCACACACGCTAAATTCCCTGACACTCGTGCATCACGATGGAAGTCTGATTTTCGATTATGCAATTCCAGATATCCCAACCTGATCAATTTGCGATGCTGTGCTGATGTATTATCTACCAGTCACCCGATTACAGTATCATTGTTTGGGATCGGTATCACCAATTCTGTGAATTATATACCTGCATCTTTTTCAGTACTGTCGCCGGAGGAAACTTTGAGAACAGACTTATCACTCAGAATACATGTCAAAACACAAAACACACACCCCATTTTCACGAGCTCAATCAAGCCTCAGTACACTCATAGCCGGAAGGTCATCGCGGTCTCTCTCCCCTCCCCACAGAGGCCCCTTCCTGAGCTCGTTTCATTTGCTCGATCACTATAATCTTAGTCCGAATCTTATGCTTCAGCATGATTATGACAAAGGAAGACGGGCACGCATGGTCCTCTATCTCTTGCAGGAGACCCTCCCAAGCGACCCGCTGCTGCTCGTGGTTGTGGCTGTTATCGTCGTTGTCGTTGCTGTCTCTGTCTCGGTAGCGGAGGTAGAGCTTGATCCATTGGTACCTGACCCTATACTTCACCTCGTGGAAGCGCTGCTTGATAATCCAAAATCTGGTGTTGGGTGTCTCGCTTAGGCCGCTGGTCATCTTTTTCTTGTCCCCCTCTCCCAATTTTCCACCACCTCCTTTCGCCCCTTTTCCACCATGCTCGCCCTGGCAACCGGCCAAGACATCTCTGAGCAGTTTCATCTGCTCGTCTAACGCCTCCTGTCCCTCCACGAGCACGTCGACCACGTGTTGTCGATAGTACTGCCGCGCTCGCACCTCGGCGCCGTGCCACCGCGCGTGGCCCGAGTCGTCGCTCCATCGGCACGAGATCCGGTCGGCGATGGTGAGGGTCTTGTCCACCAAGGCGACGAAGTGCGTCAGACGGGCGGAGGCGCTGGCCAGAACCGCAGAGGCGCGCTGGAGACTGGCGATGAGGGTCTTGTAGTCCGGGTGGGCGGTCGCGAGGGGGTCACGGGGGCCGTCGATGCCATCGCCACCGCGGCTGCTAGGGTTGTTGAGGTGGAGGATGTGGAAGTCGAGGTATAGGAGCTGCTGGCTGTACTCTCGGGCGGTATCGACGAAGGCCCTCACTTCGGGCTGGGCGCGCACGGCGGCGCGCTTCAGGGCGCGGCGGCTCGTGTTGGAGGCGGACGTCGCCCACGTCTCGCTGAGGTGGCGGACCTGGCGCTGGAGAGAGGTGGTGTTCTGGGCGTGAGTGTTGAAGCTGGAGGAGCTTTGGCGGATAGAGGCAAGGGGGAGAGTGAGAGAGGTGAGGGAAGGTATGTCACTGACACTGCGACTGTGGTCGGTCCTGGCCATTGTGAGGGTCTGGGCATGGAGTTTGGGGAGATGAACACGATTTGTTGTTTAAAGGTGATGAATCTTGTATGGTGTCGAACACTGTCTGGCAGTGTTGTTGTATTGCATCAGTTATGGAAGCGCCTCAATCGCGTCGAGGGGGTTGGTCATTGACTCTGGAGGTGGCTCTGTACTATAGTAAACACAGCGCGTCGTGACAGGCCTCTATTCATGTGATGGTCGGCATGCCGTGACTGACTCAACAATAGTGGCTGCCTCAAACATGTGTGGGGGATTGTTCTACTGCCGAAATCAATTGTGTATCTACTGTCTACCGTGGCCTGGTCAATATGTTCTGGAAAGGGGCTTTGAGGTACGGGATGCACAGCCTCTGCAGTACAGTGAATTATATGTACCTCATGTTAAGTCAGTGAAAACACTACTCCAGACTCACGCAATTCTATGTGTCCAAGGATCATGGGAGTTTCGTTTCTTTATTATTTATATATATATATATATATATCTACCAGTCTGTACCATATCATGCTTTAGGGACAGCATCTGACAGGAGCCCAACTTTGCTAAAGACTATTTACATACGCTGCTCTCAACCACTACCTATGTTGGGTTATAGCCAAGAAAATCACGCAAAGCATGTGAATCGATTTCAAAGACAATACCAGAAAGTGGTTAACATGCAGTAAAGTGCAATCACAGCCTTCCTCATTCTTTATTCTTGTATGTATAGTAGTGACTGTTCTCTTCTACTCCATCCTCTTACCTGCAACGTCAATCTTGAAAACAAAGAGCAGATAGCTGCATTCTAATCTGCTACAGCTATTAGAGCAACTCCCATAATAATCTGTGATGAAAGATCCAGTTACGATAGTATTATATGTGCAATAGAACATTGCCTCATGATCATCGAGTATCGTCAGGGACACTATACCCGCGGAGATGGCCTTCAATAGCGAGACTGCTACCGTCGTCCAGTCCAGGAATGTTCCGTAGTTTGAGTTCTGCAGTTGAGATCTTGCAAAGGTGAGCCGTAACACCTCCACTAATGGTCGCAGTTATTTGTCACGGATTCCGCCAGAAGGCTGGCTCGTCTAATCCAAGGCGATACCCGGCAGTGGATGTATGCCAATTCGACTTCATAGCAGGAAAGCTCGTACAATGTCACTAGAATGGGAAGTTAAGTAAGCGGTCTACACAGATGTCAGAGTTGAGACTGATCGTCGACTGGCTTGCAATCTCCACACGTACAGCATTGGCGAGGCCGTGTATATGTGCGTGATAATCATTTCTAATAAGTCCGAGATTATGCTGCATTGCTTTGGATATTTGTACTTCGGTCATAATTATATCTATTGGGCATTAATCATAAACAGGGCATCATTCGTACCCGTCTTTTCGCTGGAATCTTACCATGTCCACTACTCTACCACAGTGCAGATTCGCAGAGCACATCGTCCAAACCGTCATCGTAGTCAGTCTCTTGCGATGCTGGTATAATTTGATCCTCATCCTCGAAGCTTCCAAGTTTGCTTTGGTCCTTCTTTAGCTGCTCTAACATCTTGTCAAATGGACTGAGCGGTAGATTCCGAGCCTTGCTGGCTTCACGTCTTTGACTCGACCTTTGGCTACTTGTGAGCCGCAAGCTTGAGCTAGAAGCTCTTCTTTTCGCCTGAGAACTTCTTTGTTCTGAGTTTTGGCGAGATAGGGCCTTATTTTCCACTGCAGCAACGGGCAATTGGAGCGAGGCCGCTTCGCCGCTTTGCGAAATAGGATCAATGTCCTCATCGCTTACCAGTAATTCTAGAAGTCGCTCGTCTTCCTGTATCCGGAGATCATCCATAACCTCTCTTACTTTTCGGCGTGCCTCAGTGTCCTCCCATTGCGTCGTCTTGCTTCGCTCGATCGTGTACTTGAATCGTGCTTCCCGACTGCTCGACGTGAAGAATGGTCTTGATGACTGGTGGGCCACACTGTTCCCCTTTCTATGGGGTTGCTTCAAGTTGTGGTCTGGGCTACCCAGAAGAACCTCGCAGTGTTGCTTGCGGAACGGAGTGAGGATGTTGTGGGATTTAATAGGTGATACCGGCTCATCTATATCCTTTAAATCTTGGGATGAGACGAAAAGGTCTTGAGTAGACAAAAATGGGATATCCAATACATTATGGTTCTCGTCAGGCTTCCTATCCGTAATATAGGTCGGGACAGGGAGTTTGGCGCAATTGTCAGGGACACTATCCTTGGTACTTTCAGTGAATGCCATTGGATCATTCGGTACAGGCTTTGAGACAGATCCCGATACTGGAGACACCCGTCGTGCTCCGAAAGTCCTTGATCTATGCTTAGTCGCCAAGTGTCGTTGGAGGGGTGAAGGGTCTGGCTTGGGACCCTGCCAACTATTCCGATGTTTATTTGGAGCAGGTTCTGAATGTTCGAATATTTCACGGGCTTCCTGAGATGGACTTGGGAGAAATTCGTCAAGGCTGTTCATCACAAATAGTTGTGTACTCGTTGGAGGACTTTCAGTATATGATTCTCCAGCTGATTGGTATCGAGTGACAGGCGTTGAAACATTACAATGGGTTGCCCGCGGCTCTTTCGAAATGAAAGGGGGTGTTTTGGATTTATCTGTAACCCTCGAATTCGTTGACTTGAACTTTGGTGGAACTGGCGGTGGTCCCATGGAGATTTTCGGTTTTTGAAATACGCGCGGCGCCCTAGCAGAGACTTGAGCGGTCGGAGGTGGTTGAACCTGCCGCTGAGATATTGGCACAGGCTTTATCTGGCCAAAACCTCTTTCTGGCGGCATATCACCAGACCGTCTATTGATTTCCTGGGCAGAAATACCACATAGCGGTAGTAGGGGGGCGGGGGAGCTCGTACCCCCTACTTTCGGCCTTTCTGGTGAATTTAAGACCTTCTTGGGGACTTCAGAATCAGATTCAGGAGGTTTCGGCAGCGGTGGTGTTGATTTTGGTGACAAACACTCTACGTGCGCAGACGCATTAGGTAAAAATTCCTCCAGCATTGGGGTAATGTCCAGATTTTGCAATAGATCGTCATCGGCATCAATATCTTGGTCTGGCAACACCATCTCTTCGCCTGGCTGCAGGTCCTCGAGCTTCGTATTCTGCGATATCGACTTGTGAACCTCCGAAACCTCCTCCTCCGCTTCCGCTGGTGCTGCTACTGTACTCTCGGCCCCTGGGTTCGATCCTCGACTATTTGAAGGTCTGGTCTGAGTGTGGTCCGCTTGTGGTGGACTTGCAATTCGTTGCCTTTTTGGCAACGGCGCGGCATTATCCTCATCTGAGTCTGCAACACTGTCCGTGGTATCGTGGCTATCGTCTGCTTGGGGCTCTTCGGCGCGTACTACTGAGCTTTTGGGTTTGGATCGAATGAATCGAGCAAGTGTGTCCTGCGAAGGGTGCACCTCGACAAGTGGTAAACCCTTCTTCCTCTTCTCGAATCGCTCACGTTCCTCTTTCTCTTTCCGCTTGTCTCTGGCAGCTTTCGCGCGTGCCTGATTCCTCTCCTTCTCAAACTCCCTGCGAATGCGATCCTGTTCGAAGAGCTCTTGTTTCCGCTGTTCGGCTTTGGACAGCTTGGGGCCCTTGTTTTTCTTCGTGTAGTTCTTCTTGGCTTGCTTGGTGGTCATGGGAGGCCTACTGGGGCGAGTGTTGGAGGCATCTTGGTTGGAGAGTGCATTGGGGATGATGGAGAAAGTGTTCTGTATGGGCGCCATGGTTCTCCCGCATCGGTAACCGTGGCGCCAGCTCTCATCATAAAGTCGTGCAAGATCGATGAGTTGACATTGTCTTCTTGTCTAAATCACAATGGGCAATGCTGTCGGAAGTGTCGGCAGTGTATGCGAACAGGTGGAGAGAAAGATCTGATATGTCAAAAAGAATCGGAATGTTTTGATGCAGCCTCGCGTGCCACCCGCTTTTGACGTGATCCCGTAGCGCTGCAGCTACAGGCAGCCATAGGAGTAGCTGTAGTACCTACTTTTAGGGACGTTTGGAGGCACTTAGATGGGGTCAAGAAGCAGTGTGGGGCATGTGCGTACATACTTATGTATGTGCTCTGTCCACCTAGAAGACACGAGCCCACCGGCGCTGCAGCTGTCCTGGATTTAGGTGGCTTATAAGAGATGTGTCAGCCCCAAGCCAATCTCACGGATGCATGAATCAATAGTGATCACTGAATCTTCCATGTTGAAGCAAGAGCATAGCACGGTTTCATGAGAGGTAATTCAGTCTGCTTGTGTAATGTCCTGTTCAGTCATTGTGTCTGCTCTACTGTACAATGAGCTGTGGAGTGATGTGCTTGGGGATGCCGAGAAAGCATTCCAGGACTTCAAGTCATGCAACAAAGTGATTAAGGCTTTGCTTGAAAGTCCTGTAAGTGGCGCATCTACGTCTTCTAACTTGAGTGACTCTAGGCTCTTGTTGTATGGTCACACCTTGCCAAGTCCATGGGAGAAGTTGTCAACATGCAAGGCTGTCATATTCAAGAAAACCTTTGCTGTTTCGTTGAATTTCGCTTGGCCCGTCCTCTGTCAACGTCGTGTGATAACATGTGCGGCTCCAAACACAATGACAGCTTAGACTCTATCATCCGCTGTGCCGCAGCCTTACATGACCGCAGTATTTATAATATAGATAGACCTATGTAGTCTAGAGCCTACCTCGATGAGTCAGACTGGAACATGCAATGGCACAAGCTGCCTGACTATTAAGACGAAGGATCACCTACTTCGAACTCAAGTATACATGCTTTTGAATGCCGATAATCCAGCAAGCTCGAAACATTGTCCTCAGCAAACAATAACATCTTCTAATTTGTATACTATTTGTCCGGCTCCTTTCGATAGCTTTGAGATGATTTTCTCACTGCGTCCACCAGTAAGTACCCTGAATTCCCCGCGCACAAATACGTACATAAATATTCGGAGTGTATACTTAATATGATTACGACAATACAACATAACGATGGGTGAGCAGCGATACTCGTGAAGGTATACAATGTGTATTCAACTTCATTATATTTCAAAATAGGGTATCTTTCAAATATATCTAGACCGCAACCAGCTGACACTGATTGGGGAAAGAGATGTTTCGGAACATCATTAACACAACCGCTTAACAGTAACCGGCAGGGCAGCCAGCAGTCGTACCGTACACATCACCCGAAACGCCGCCAATCTGCAGCGCCGCACCGATAACACCGCCCAGACCTTCACCGGCAATGAAACCGGCAGCGACAGCGTATCCGTCTGTTAAGAAAGGGAGTCAGTGCGTGTTTGTCGTAGCAATACCGGCGAGGTCAGATGGGATTCAAGGTATACCTCAAGAGCACTAGCTCTGGAATCCAAGAACAAGGGAGCAAATAATAAGATGGGAGCCAACTTACAGAGATCGAAGGACGAAAGCCTCCACTTCTTCCATCCCCACGCAACGAGAGCGCCGAACATGGAGGCCGTGGTGAAAACGGGGTTGGGAAGGACGAATGACAGGGCGATGGCACCCCAGTTGGGCAGGTAGGCCCGGTACTTCTCACGCTGGCCCACGAGGTAGAAGTGGCGGAAGACGACCTGGGCAATGCTGACGATGCCCATGACGATGGAGAAGATGCCGGACTTGAGCGGGATGCTGACGCTGGGGTCGGTGACGGCCTGCGCGACGGCGGCCCAGGCCGCGACGGACGGGACGCCGAAGGGGCAGTGCTCGGCTTCCATGTCGAGGATGCAGGGGTAGGCCGTGCAGAAGAGCACGAACATGCCGGGGGCCAAGAACACGGCGACGATGGTGCCCATCACCTGGGCGTAGAACTGCTTGACGGGCGGGGTGCTGAGGAGGAAGCCGGTACGGAAGTCGCTCGTCAGCGCCATGGCGACATCGGCGGCGCCCGAGGCGAGACCACCCGCGACGAGGTTGATCTTCTGGGCGTCGGCAAGCGAGTAGCCCTTGCCCGAGGTAGCAGCGCCAAAGACGAGCTGCGAAGCCTTGGATGCGGCCGTCAGGGGCGTTTGGTCGGTGACAGCGCCGATCTGGATGGCGAGGAACGAGAACATGAAGCCGAGCAAGCAAGCCAGGATCGTCAAGCCTGGGTTCATGCCCCATTGGAGGGAGAAGATGACCATGGCAACAGCAATGCTGAGGATCAGTCCGATCATCCAAACCCACATAGGGACCTGATCCTCAGGGCGGGCGGGATCGGCGACGAGAGTTCCATCATCCGTGACAGTCTTCGCGGCTTGTCGGGAGAAGAAACCAGACTGCTTGCCTCGCTTGACCAACATGTTGTTGATACCGCTACAGCCGCGTTGCCACACGGTTCTTCCAGCTTGACCGAGGACCTTGTACTGGACAAATAGCTCAGCCATGGACGAGCAGACCATGATCATCACACCGGGCCAAAGAAGCCAGTATCGAGGGCTGGGAGTCTGGTGGCCGAGGTTGGCGAGCGATGCGAAGCTGTAGTAGCTGGCCCATCTGGGATCATCCTCGACCTGTTGGACACCAATGCACTCGCCGTAGTGAACAAGAGCAGGGCCAATAATGGCCCAGGCGAGGATCGAACCACCAAACAGGGAGAGGGCCGAGTTCATTCCGATGAGCATACCACTGCCAATGAAGGCGGGTGTCCATTCGAACCACCATCCCCAACTCTCAATGTTCATCGCCCACGACTTGTAGCCACTCCAGATGTGAATCCAGGTGAAGACATGCCAGTCGTACAAGATACCGACGGCGTAGTACGAAGCAACACGCTGGATGAGAGCAGCGCTGAAGGCGCAAGCGAGAGCCTTGAGCTTGCTCATGGCTTCCTTCGCACCAGCAGCACCCGCATGCATCGATCGGATGGTCAGAGCCACAGCAGTAGGCGTGGGGAAGATCAATCGCAGCTCACGACCGACCTGGATGACGAAGAACTTTCGAAGTGGCGTGACGAAGAAGATGCCGAAGAAGGAGCAGGCAATGGTAATGGTGATGATGGCACCGAAGTCCTCCCTCGGCGTCCCCTCAATTGCCTTCAGTTGGTACATGGCCGGGATACCGGCGACAAAAATACCAGCGATACCACCGGCGCCAGTGGCCGCGGCTTGAATGATGGAGTTCTCTTGCGGGCCAAACGTGCCACCGATGATGGGGAGATTGCCGGCGCTCTTGGAGATGAGCTTCACAATACCGTAACCGAAAATGGCACCGAACATGGAGGCCGGGAACGTAAAACCGGTCTTGAGACCTACAGACGCAGAGTTAGAACAACCTCGACATCCAGAACGCTCAGACTAGAGGAAGACAAACCGAGATACAGATTGCTGGCGTTGACCAAACAACCTAGACATATTCCCACAAAGACGGCTCTGATCGTGAGCGGGTTGGGCTCGTGTGGAATGCCAGGGTCCATGGTAAGGGGGACGTAGAGGTCGAGGACCTCCTCGACCTCCTCGTCCGACACCTTGTACGTGAGCTCCTTCTCGTCCGCCATGGTGGTGGGCTCGACCGGCTGGTCGGCGAAGTCAGCAGGACGCGGCTCGATCGAAGCCATAGTTGCGCGAATGTTTGATCCAAGGCAGCGACCACCGGCAAGGACGAGTTCAGATTTACTCTAGGGGATGAAGGGGTCAACAAGGCGTCGAGCCGGAGACGAGGGGGATTGTCCCTGATATATCTACACATTTTCCCTGGTCAGACATCCAGGGTATCTTTCTATAGAGCGGGGGCCTCGATCGTTATTCGGTCCCCTCCCACAGGGTCTCCCGAGAGCAACAAGATAGAGTACACGCATGTAACCCCAGCAGTCATGGTCTCGGTCGTGGGAATGCAACCAAGACGGGGTCGAACCCCGGGCACCAGCCGAGCGGGCCAAGCCTTGCCACCCACCACGAGAGATAAGAGATGAAACGTTCACCAGGGCAGACCAGGGTAGCCAAATGCCAAGCTCTCAATCAGGCCAATTGGGGATGGAGAGACCAGTGCTGACCAGTGGAAGACAGGCTGGGGAAGCAGATGCATACAGGCTGGAAAGGTCCGGATACGGTGTCCCCTGGCTTTGGGCTGAAGCGCGCAGGGGTTCGCGATAGGCTGAGCGACACTTTCGCTCAGATCAGGTGCTATTCGACGAGGTCTAGAGACAGGAGATCATATGCCGGAAGGGGAAGGCGAGCAGCGGAATGGCAAACTCTCAGAGCTGGCGCTACTGTGCGTACATTCGATCATTCCATGCCTGTTCGCTAAGAGCAAGCGACCGTCTTCATGTAAGTTAGCGACTAATGAGCGACTGCTAAGTGCGCGACCAGTTTGCTGTTCCTCGCGGCCGCCGTCTTATTGGGGTCTCACAAAGGGGCAACCAAATGCTTTTACCCAATTCGCCAGGCTGCGAGCAAAGATCGGCCACGCGTGTGTTCCAAGCACTCGACAGCCCGAGATCACATCAGCACGGTCGTCAATCACATTCACCTCTTTGCGCATTACCAAACATGCATCGAGCCGGACTTTACCAACAAGAGAAATACGAATCATGCCATACCTTGACCCGTCGCTATCAGGTCATGCTGAGCCGCCTCGATGCCCTCACCTTCCACGCCGATAGAATTACCCCGGTGGCTTGCTTGGCGCGCCAGAGAGTCCTTCCTAATCGGAATTGGCATTGGCACATGGGAGATGGGACATGTTCAGAAAGCGATTCCGAGTTGAGCAAGCCGCCGACACCAACGACCAACAACCAACAGCCTCATCAGGAACGGGTTTGTAGCACGTAATCTTATGCGAAAGTTGGCCCTCGCAGTCGACGATACCTAAGCTTTGAATCGCCTCGAGCGACGCAGTCCCACTCATAGCCTAGAGCGCGCACGAGATGGGGACTTTTCTTTCTTTTCTCTCCCTCCTCATTAGACGCACATCAACCTCGGCTCCTTCTTTGAGCCCCATCGCGGAAGCCGCCGTGGTTGTCTCAACGCCCGGCAAGCAGCGAAATTATATCAAAAAGGTGACAAATGCATTTTGTGTTCAAATCAAGTAACAAGTTGGACTTGAATCATGGCGATGGACTATGGTGCGTACTATGCGCGGCTGGCTCTCGGTGTTCAGAGATGGGAAGATTTTTCCGGCCTGCGCGATAAAAACAATAGAATATTTCACGATCGCGCCGGTCTGGAACGCATGCACAAGGCAATA
Source organism: Xylariaceae sp. FL0016 (assembly GCA_022578815.1). Lineage (NCBI taxonomy): Eukaryota > Fungi > Ascomycota > Sordariomycetes > Xylariales > Xylariaceae > Xylariaceae sp. FL0016. The sequence continues at coordinate 787,480 of MU388741.1, forward strand.
TTTCCCAAGTCACGAGGTAGTACTGTCATCCAGCGACATACATATGCAGGATGAGGATCCCGGCGACAGCAACCAACACCAGGAAGGAAGCTTATCCGGCTGCGCGTTGGTTACATCGCCTGCAATCTCGTCTTCCAGAATCTTTCTGTAGGATTCATCCCCGTCAAAATTGGGTGGTGCGTCCTGTCGACCCGAGCTGAGGCTGGGGAGAGGGGCGGATCGAGGATGTGTACATACCTACCTGAGAGGTAGCCGACGAACCCAGCGGCGCGGACACATCCAACGACCTTCTCTTTTGGGACTGATTCCGTCGCTTGGTAAGAAGATAGCCGTACCTGTGGTCGGACAAGCTCAGGTGGCGAGCCATGGGCCGTAGCCGACACGTAGTGACTATCCAATGAGATGCTGTCGGAGAACCAACATCAAAGCACACAGTATATTGAGCCTGTTTCTGCCGTCTCAGCCAACTGGCGTCAGGCTTCTTATCCGACGATAGCACCCATCTGCACAAAGGTCTTGGTATCTGTTCAAGAGATCTGGGAGAAGCTTGTCCCAAATGCACGACATGTACCTCCAGACGCAAGGGGTGGCCGTTCGCACCGTCGACCTAGGTCTATATGTAGATAGCACCTGATATAGACATGCTTGCTGTTGGACCTATCAAAGCCGGTACTATTCATAGCCGGTTGGTACGACCCAGTCGTCTTCGCCGGCGCCTCAACCCTTCGACGCCCTACTTAAAAAGTAAGGTTATGATCCTTTTCTATTACTACACCCAATCAACAGCTTTCACGTCACGGTGCAACAGGGTGGCACGGTCTATTATAGAGACAGGTGGTTTTGGTGGAATGACCGTTGTTAAGATTTCCCTATCTATGACATCTCGCGCTAACACCGCGCTTCTCCCCATGCATTTTTGTCTGGCAAACACCCCGATATCACTCTTCTCACGACCGGTTCACTTCCGTCTATGGCCTCATCGCACCCATGTCTGCAGGCGAGCAGATGAACGCCAACTTGCAGCGCGACTCGCTACCGGTAGACCCCTTGCTCGTCTAGTCACATATTTGAGACCTGATAGGCTATCTACTCTTCCGTAGTAGTAGTAGTATATCTGAAGTGTCGAATAGCCAAACAGCTGGGAAGGTTAGGTACGATACCTTACCTTCCTCTTAAGAGGCTTAGCTGCCGAAGTCTTGTGCCTTGTGTGCCAATTAGCATCAACGAATGCTTCTGAACATATTACCTGCGAAATAATTGAATGTCTCTTCCCCGGAGGGCAATGCGAGATCGACAGCCGCGAGTATATTTCACGTCTGTTCCAATGTTCTCACGAGTGGAGAGATACGTTTAGTTTATCGGGATACGAATTCGTTTACTCGTTGCTATTTAATATTAGGATGAAGCAAACTTAACAACTAGGAAATAATCATGAACAATAGGTATCTGTACGAAGTCGCCCAAGGAGAATCTCCAACCAAACCTCCCTGAATCCTGGGGTATCACCATCATCCGTTTTTATTAACCACCCAACTTCCCTATCCAGTCCTCTTCTCCAATTTGTCGAAACACACTTTCATATGATCCAATCGCAAACCAGGAACCAGCGCATCAAGTCCACTGTCCCTAGATTGTAGTCTTGCTGCCTTGAGGAGCATTCAATCCGCCGTTGAGATGGTTCCCATTCATCGCACTGCCATTAGCCCCGGTTGTGTGAGATTTGCGGCTAACTTGGGGAGCGGTAGGAACATCAGTGCTCTTTGAAGCCGACCCGATTGAGAAGACTGGACTCTCCCACTTCTCGCCCTTGCGCGATATTTCTCGGTATTCAGTGGCCTTCGAACTGATGCCACCATCCAGGTGAACATTGGGGAAGATACTATCCTCCTTAGTGATAGCCATATTGACCTTCTTGTCTGCGGCTACATCTTCGGCCTTTTGTTTGCCTTGCAGGACCTGCTTCTGAGCTGCCGTCATGTAACGGCGATAGATATTGGGTACGTTCTCAGGGTCGGAACGAGCCTCCTCAAGGGCACGGTCAGCCTCCTGCTTGACGAGATACGCCATTTGGTCAAGCTGGTTGAACTGGTCCTTGAGCTGCTTCTCAGCAACCTTCTGGATAACCGGGCGCAGCACCTTAAGCATGATAGGCTTGACCAGACCAAACAGTAGTTTGTGGTTTGACTTGACAATCTTGATTTGCAGATGCTTGACGTCAACGTCAACCTTCTCAATCTTGAAGAAGTGCTGTCGGTCTGTTTTGTCAGCAGTGGACAACTTCATACGGAAGCTGAGGCCATCCCCGCCGAGGAAGATGTTGGCGACACCCTGATCGGTAATGGATGGGAAACCCTGCTTGCGCTTGACGTAAAAGCTGACGTCGCGCAGATCCATCTGAACACCAGCGACTTTGACGTCAATAGAGTTCTTGTTCTTGCTCGCGATCTTCTTGCGGCCCCATCGGAAGTAGTTGTCGCTGGCAACTTCAAGCACGTTGGGCATGAAGTTGTCGCTTTCTAGGACAAGGTTCTCGACTACAGCATCTATCTGCGAATCCGAGTACTCAATCCGAGGAATAGGGATATATGCGACATTCTCAAACGCTGCAGGGATGATGACTTCGGTAAGATCCTTCACAAGATGAGGCTTGAATGTGGGTTTACCGTTCTCATCGTTGCCAAGATCCTTGAAAAGTTTTTGGAGAGAGGTCGCGAAGGCTTTGTTCTGGGTATCCTGATCAAACTGATCGGCCAGAAACTTGATCTCGTCAATGATACGATCGGTGTGTGTCTTGTACTTGTTGCGAAGAAGATAGTTGCCGCTATCGTACAAGCGGTGCCATTGTTCGTTAGAGGCGTCTTCCATGATGTAACCTTGCTCTTGCAGGCACTTGCGAATGTACGAATCGATCGACTTGAACCAGTTCTTGAGTTCAGGATCCTTATCGGCAGCATCGTACACAGCACTAATCGAAGACCACAGGTCATCGCTGGAGGTGCCATTGGCAAATCGTTCGATGAGTGTCTGCAATTTGTTAGCATAGAAAGCATGATCAGCTTAATTACTCGCTTACCTTCAAGTCAGCTTCAGCGGCAGCCAAACCGGTCCGAGCATCCTTCACGGTACCTGCACCACCAGAAGTCATGGATCTACCGTATTGACCATACTGCTCGGCCAAATCCAGCAAAGTCGCTATAGCCTGCTGGTAATCGGGGTGCTGCTGGCACTCTAGAATCATTTTCTAGGCAACGCATGTTAATGACATGCTCTCAATGAGATGTTCAAGCGTACTAACCTTCAATCTCCAAACAGTTTGGTCACGTCGATCCTGGGGCATTTTCTTGGACATGTAGTCCTTCACCTTGGCACGGTACGCGGCGGCTGTTTTCTTTGCCGCCTCGCGATCCTCTTCAGAGATGTTCTGCTTGGCCTGCCCAGAGGCTGCATTCTTGGCAACATCAACACCAGTCGCAGGATCTCGAGACTGCTGCGCAGCGTCCGCACTGGACGCGGCAACACCCTTCGCTTCCTTGGCAGGATCGCCCTTGTACACACTTGACAATTGAGACTTGACATTGTCTTTGGAGAAATCGGGGGCATCATGCCAAGTGTTGTCATCGGCGGGTCTGTCGATCTGAGCGAGCTGGTCCTCATTGGGCTTCACCTTCGTGGCAGCGTTGCTGGCGGCATCGCCTGCCATATCACGCACAAGGATGCTGGCATCTTTGACTATTGAAAGAGTCAGTACTTGGTACTAATCCAGATATGTGTGTACGGGAACCCATACGCAACTTGCGAAACTGGCCGTTAGTGATAAGCAAGGTACCAAGGGTTCTCAAACCCTCCAAAGCTTTGTCACCGTGCTGCTTGGCAGTTTCCTTGTCGACAGGGGCGCCGGGCGTGTTGACAGCCTTGGGATCCCATTGCTGGGTCTGCCAGATGAAGTCCTGCAGCAAGTTTCCCTCGTTCTTGGATAAAAGGAGGTGTTGGGCCTGCTTCACCACGTTCTGGAAGTCGGATACAAGAGCACGACCCTCTGGCGACAACTTCTGAGAAGGACTCGATAGAGGCTTGGACTTAAGGAAGCTGTTCAAAGCGACATCGATTTGTTCGTTCTACATTGTTGTATAAATGGTTAGTACCAGCTCACGAAGTAAAAGTGGGGGAGAGCGCGAGGGAACGTACGGAGGGAACTTTGCCAAGCTGGAACGCATTGATGATGCCGTAAATCTGGAGCTTGCGGTTGATGTCGGCCTCCTTTAGCTTAGTGTCCGTGGGTTTATTGACAGTCGCCATGATTATAGATTATAAATGTGTCTGGGTATTTCAAATGGTGCTGGTATCGTCGGGGGTATCAATGTTCAAAAGGGCGGTAGACGACCACCGTGCTTAGAGTAGCTGTTTTGTTTGTTCAGGGAAGGGGTATCACAAAGAATAAGATTAGCGGGTATAATCAAGTACGTAAGATGTCGCGATTAATCGAGACACTCTTTTTGTAAGATCAATGGCGGGAACAAGTAAGAGGAGATATCAGAAGTCGAGAATGGGGGCGAGTGAGGGAGCAACAAAGGTGTTTATACGCTGGCATGCGCGTCAGGTCTTGAAACCAAGACCAGGCAATGGTGATCAATGGTGCAGTGCAGGAGGTCTTGGAAGTGCAAGCGGTCGCTAGCATCGATCACGGCCAGATCCCAGAGCTTAGTGTGAGGTACACGGGCTGTTGGTATAACCCTTGGATTGAGATATCCATCAAATGTCTTGGATGCGGTGCAGATGCGGCTGTTGCAGGCTACGAAGTACGTAGGCTGTACCTGAACTTCCTGTACCGTGTGCCAACTTGCGCCTACCTACCTTACCTCATATTGGCGGCTTGCCTTGGCCAAAGCATGAACACGCTTGCGCTTTCCTGGCTTTCCGCTGGGCGCTTTAGGCGAGATTTGGTGCGATGACGTTCAGAAAGGGAGGTTACAGTCTTATACGTCATTGTCATCCAAGCTGGAACCATTAGCCCTGTTCGTAGCTGGTTGGTAGGCTGTGTGTGCCCAAGTTCTAGCTGTGAGCTCTGGCTAATAAACTGGGCTCTACCACTACCTACTGCCTGCTAGCCTCTTTCGGCTCCGTAGACAGCTCTCCCAGTGCATCTAATTTCGTGCGTACCTGATGTCTTTGCGAGCTTTCCCCAGCGATCATTACATAAGGAGGCACGTATTGTGGATGAACTAAGGCCTGAAGAGCTGTCAACCTCACATATGGCGTTGCATGTGGATGCCGTTCGAATGAAATCCAATACGCATGGCCCTGTCCCTGTTCTGGCCCCTGTCCGCGAGCCACTCAATTCAATAGAACATCCAGATCCAAAATCTGCAAATTCTGTATGACGCGGCAACAGCTCTGGCTCTTGAACTGATCGAGCATTCCAAGATGCGTTGCCATACACGGATTGCCAAGACTCACCTGCATCCCAGCATGCCCAGCCAGCAATCCGATGATAACATAGTACATGGTGACAGGAGAATAGGTGGCCATCATTTCTTGGTACCTACTACCTACTTACCTATTCACCTACCTACCTACTCACCTACCTACCTAAGTACCCACCTCGTCACGAATCTCGTTGAATCCCAGCGGGGTGGCATGACTGGATCTGCCGCGGGTGTGCAGATGGGACTGTGAGTGCATCTCTTTCTTCTGATATGAGCCCCGTTGCTCTGACCTTGGCAGCACGGCGGCTCGGGTAGATTCCGTCGCGGGAGCTGCACCCATGAAAGCAGACCCTCGTGGATTCCGTTTGACAGCCAAAACACAAAATGACAAACCGACAAGTCACTTCATTCTAGAGCTTGGAGTTTAAAGATGGAGATTTCGCAATTGCTTGTGACGCACGTGCAGCGCTGGGATGGGCAAATGAGAAACACCTCTCTGATCTCTCAGCTGTTGATAGGCCTCCAAAGGGCGTGGCCAGCACAGCGGCACTGGCTGGATGTGGCGATCATCTCGCTGGCCCCGCGACTAAGAGAGCTCAAATTTCCGCATCTGTCCGTCTATGACGTGGGGAATGTTCTCAACTGCGCTGTCCCAAACTGCCACGAACAGGTAGTCGAGGTTGGCCAGGCCCAACCTACTAGGCTAATCTATGGCACCTGTGTATTACTGCGAGTACTGCAGAACTGCAAGTTGTCGGCGTTCAAGGACTTGCAGGTACCTTGTAGAGCAGCATGGGGCCGACATGGAACGGCTAAGATCACGATTGCGATGCGCTGGGGTAGTGGCAGAAACGAATGGGGGCCCCTGAATCTCAGTCCACATATCTGTCTTACAATAGGATCATCATGACATTTCAGATGGCTACCAATCTGGAGGATTCGTCCCTGAATACCTCTGTTTCCGGCCAATTGCTTCGTTCCTCGGACCTTTGTGTCCAGACTGCTCCATGGCCCTTGTCTTGGGTTGCAACATCGATCGGCAAATTCATCCTGCCGCCACCATGATGCAAACAGAGCATCCCCGGCTTCGATCTGTGCTGGGGTGATGCGACGCTCGTCTGATTCGTCCATGATGTTTATTAGGTACACTGCCGCTTGCACGTTCACCACTGACCCACGTGCTGTGTCTTGGTCCCCGACATCCCTCACTTGGTACTACCTACATTGAAGGTACTTAATTTCCCAACACAGTCGATCCTCAGTCTTCATATACTTAGTTGCAACTGCTCACGACCGATGTGGCTTGAATACCAATCAGCTGGCCAACTCTCGATGGCTTCCTCCACCGTGAATGCCAGCCTTGATAAAGGAAATCATGATACTTTGAGTTGATGGTGATCTCGTCCACGTAAGACATTCGAGGTCGACATTATTCGGCAAATGGTTACAGGAACACGGAAAATGGTCGCGTCAAGTGGCAGTCGACATCAATTGTCGGTCGTTTACCACGCGTGGTGTAGGCAAATCTTCGCGAATCCAGCAATGCTCACGAGCAGTCACACGTCCGCCGATTCTAGATAAGACAGTCAGGTTCGCTAACGCATCTCGTCCCTCTCTACGGCACTAATATTCGCTTCGACCAGATCATGAGAGCTCGTATGATCAATCGAAGGTTTTATGAGACTGCATGTACATACCCATCTGCGGCGATAATTCATCAGATGTAATTATCCAAAAATGTAAGTTTAGCCTCAAAAGCAATAGAGCATCAGATGAAGAGTCGTTTCTGGTGGACTAAAGTCGAAGACGCTCCGTGGGCAAACTCGCCTCGCGACACTTATTGAAACGCAACGGTTCGGAGCATCTGCTAGATGTTGATATCGTACGTATGTCGACGCGAGTTGATAAGTCTGACGTATCTTTACACCTACCTCCCCTCTGCCGGCAATAGAGCAGACCGACCCGAATTCACTCAAGGCAATGCAGCGTTTGATGTCAACTTTGCTCAGCCCACTCCTATGAAAGCTGATGAAAGGCTTTGACTCACGCGTGGATACTCTTGGGCGTGCAGCACCCAGACCTATTCACCATGGAAGGGATGACGCTCAGGTGTTTTCGATGTTTGGTACTATGACCCCGAATCCCCGAAACCATAGGCCTTATCTGTACATCGCGACATAGAGCACAACAACCAGCTTATCATAGCTCATCGTCTTTACCCGTTGGGAATCTTCGTGGTTCTCAAATCAGTCACAAACGAGGATGCACCATGATCACCCGTCCAGGCATGGTTGACTCTTGAATGTTGGCTCGTAAAGTTCTCTGGATTACTGTGACCGTTTTTCAGTCGGTACAATCGGAGTGTTTATTTAAAGCCGCTCCTAGGATCTCTTCGCCGTCTTCGTCCTACACACTGCGTATAGCTCATGCCGGGAACGTTCAGGGCCCTTTCCGATGCACCTGCTCATGCTACATACTACGCCTGCGAGAGATGAAGAGCCCCAAGAGTGCTGCAGGGCTGGATCTGCTACCATGACTCTCATCGATAGTTGCTGCGATCTCGCTAATGCTTCGCACCAGCTCCGACCCTATATCGCGACTAGACCGCACCGAGCACTGGCGAAAAGAGGTACGAGGAGTCTATTACTCCAGGAGCGTGTCCATCACCTGGATACCCTCGCTTACGTAGGCTTCCGAGAAGACATGAGCTGCGCGATTCTGGAATACTGGATCACTCTTAAAGTCTATGCATCCTCGGGATCTCCCTACAGTCTCCTCGGAGTCGCTCTTGCGGCACTCGCCGAGGTTGAAGAGGTACACGATTACCATTCTTTGGAAAGTCATAAGAAGCCGAGCATGGTATCAAGGTCAGACTGGCCCCTTCTTTTCGCGCAAGTCCTCCACGAAGGTATGTTACGGCACATCGGCAATGCCCACGTATACTCTGCGCCCAGTTTCACCAATGCAAAGCTCTTGGTGTGCAGGATCATTCAGGGTAGATGGAGAGACATTGCCTGGTACGCGTGATTATTCTGGAGTCATGCCGCATTCTATTCGGTGATTATAGGGATTAGAGATGATACAGCGTTAGTTTGGAAACTCCTGGATATCAAGCCAGAGAACTCCAGGCCGTTACCAAAGATGGGCGCACCGAACACTTCAGCTCACCTTATGCGTACCTAATCTCTATGCTTCGAGTGTCATAATGGTCAGAGCCCCGCTGCGTGGACAGCATGATAGTCGACACAGACATTAGTTTGCATTGCTTCACTTTATCTTGTTCTTGCGAGTCACGCTACTACTTTGTGGCTTTGGGAGGCAAATGTATCTTTTGGCTCCCATGATCGATGAAATAAAATAAAAATAAAAACCTTGGAAACTGCGAAGCAGACGATGATGTGAACCGGCGAGCTTGTCCTCGTTTGTCGTAATTATTATCTCAATCTCAATTGCCCGGCCGAAATTGGGGTCATTCACTCGACAACCTTAAAGGTATTGACACTTTTTCTACATAGTTCCGTGTCTGCATGATCAAGATGGAGGATTTTGGTCTCGCTCCAATCTTGCCAGTCTAGCAGGAGGCCCGCAACTATGCTACTGTGGCAAGGGAGATGCGCTCAGCTGAAGCAGGACACCGCTCGCTGTACACAGGGCAATGCCACCGGTCTGCCGGAGACGCACCCCCCAATGTCTCCAATCTGACCCCGAATTCCCCCCAACGGTGAGAGAGAACATCCACGGCCCAGAGATGGTAGGTAAGAAGATGAGTGCGTGGACCCACAATGCATCCCAGAATGCCACATGGATTTTTTACTCCGCTTGTAAGTAGTCTCGGTATCTTAAAGTCAGACTCAAGTCCGACTGAGCCAGCAAGACGTGTTGGTAGCGTTTTCCGTGATTGGACATATCCTTTTTACGGGGGAGGCAAAATACGTGATCTAGACTGAAGAGCTCCAAGTGGCATTCCAGAAGATATGGGCTATACTCGCCGTGCTGTGGGGGGGGGGGGGGGGGGGGGGGGGGGGGGGGGGGGGGGGGGGGGGGGGGGGGGGGGGGGGGGGGGGGGGGGGGGGGGGGGGGGGGGGGGGGGG
>MU388742.1:721914-765699 GCA_022578815.1 Xylariaceae sp. FL0016
TAAAATGCTTTGCGCCTCCGGATAAAATTATAATACCCATTGTGGTTGACAACAATCAGTGTTGCTCTTTTAAATAATTTAAAAGGTATAACTATTTCTCTGCCCCCCCCCCCCCCCCCCCTCTCTCTTCTTTTTATACCGAAATATAAACCGAAGACAGACCTATATATCTATCTACTCGAATCTAGCAAGTCAAGACGCTTGCAGCCCCTGGCAGGTCAATATCGCAGCGAAAGGCTGGTCCCTGGGGTATTGTTTGGAAAGAAGCAAATAGAAACACATCGCATTGATGTTAACCCAGTCTCCCGGATTAGAATTCTACAAGTGTCCTCTCCATCTAACCTCGACCCATCTTAACGGAAGGTAGAAAAGTGCCGTGACGATGAATGCCATCTCAAATCCAAGATCCCCCGTTGTCTCGGCAATGGGACCAACGTACCAGACCTCGCTCACGCAGGGAATCACGAGGCCAAGCGACAACACTGAGGCAGCAAGAGCCGCGATGCCCGACGGCAGCTTCCGCCCAACGTTCCAGATCCCGTGATCGAAGGTAAGCCAGTCCATTCTCCGAAACGCCACGAGCTCTGCGATCAAGACGGCGTCGAAGCAGCCAGCCCAATACCCTATGAGAGCCAGGAAATTCTCAAGGGACTCCTCCCACTGCTCGGCTGCTCGAATGGCTATAGGGATCAAGATGGCCATGACCACCACGATGAAGAGGAAGCGCGGGATCTTGGTGAAGACAGGTAGGATCATTTGGAGGTTCAGGGCCACCGAGTACATCGAGATGGCGATGCTTCCGACGACCGACAGTGCCAGTAGCACCAGCACGAACTTGCCGAACCCGCCGACGGGTTCCAGCATCAAGCCCATGACACCTCCGGCGCCAAATGCATCGTACGCACTAGCCCATCCCTCTATCGCCGGGACGGACGCGCCCATGGCCGCGCCAAGCACCAAAAGGGGAACTGAGGGTATCCATATGCCTAGATAGATGTAGCTAGCGATCTTAAGCCTAATAAGCGCGAGGCCGCATTAGTTTCCCAGCAGATCCCAGACGGAAAGGGGCAAAGGGCCCTTACAACGGAGCTCCCGGATTATGATAGATCGAAAAGTCGGATGCCGTGCCCCCAAACGTCAAAAAGTAGCCCGCCATCAAGCCCCCGTAGGACATGACCTGCGAGGGTGTCGCGGGCGGTACCTCGGCCTGGTGTCGCAAGTACTTGCCTCCGCAGCCCACGGTGATGACGATGGCGATCAGGTTGGGGATCCATTGCCACCGCTGCCACAGATGCAGGACCCTGTAGCCGAGCAGCGAGACGCCGAAGCTCACCATGATCGTGATGACGATGCCGACCGAGACGCTGACGTTGCCGGGGTCGATGGCCGCGATGGTCTGCCCCCCAACGATGGCGGCCACCAGTGTGAACCCTGTGACAGTAGCTGCGTTGAGAAGGACCAGGATGGCGACAATATAGAGACTAAGAAGGGGCAGACTTCAGTGTCAGCTCTCGGCCGGGCATGTAGATGCTACCTGTCATAACTCACCCCCAACTATACCTGGCCTGCACCAGCTGCCTCAGGCCCGTCTTGTATCCTCCACAGCCCATGAATGCCGGCGGCGCAGTGCATAGGGCGGAGAAGAACAGGATCGTCAGCGACGCATCGCGGAGGCTCATCTCGAAGACGGTCGTGGCCAGCATGCCAGTAGGGATCCTAGTCGCCAGGGATCAGAAAAGCCTGGTCTCTTGATGCGGCCGACAGGGCGACGACTTACGGGAGAATGCAGAGCAGACCGGTGAAGAACACGGTGAAGAGGTTGTTGTACTGTACGTTGGTCCGCTTCTCTATAGGCACCGGCTTGATCCCGTTTTCCTCGACGCCAGCGTCCAGTATCCTCTGATACCACCTGGTGTGCTCTACGGCTTCGGGCTTATAGACTATTCCGTCCTCGACGGCGAAGAAGGCCATGAATCCCCCATCGTGCGTGGAGTCGTGGCTCCCGCCTCTCTCGACGTCCGTCAAACCAGCCGTTGTCTCTCGGCCGTGGGACGACATGTAGGTTGCTTGCGAGCCAGCTCTCACCAACGGTCCAAAAGAAGTAGCGAGCTCTCGCGGTCGCTGACTGGTTAGAGGAAGGAGCCGGCGCAAGGTGGATGTGCCGTTCGAGGATATCGAGGATGGAAAGGTAGTGCGACGTGGGTGGCGGTCTGCAAATGCTGGCTTGCTCCACCGCTCACGTTAGATATTATTCCTGTCGTGACACTCGAAAGCTACGACGTGCGTATCGTGTACATACTAGGTAAGGTAAGTTGCGCGGAGAGGATGCCTTATGTAAGAGGGAGAAGCCGGATGATCCGATATACTCGAACCCGCCGCCGTCACCGCCGTCACCGCCAATACCACTTCTGCTTCTCGCAGAGTGTGTGAGACCTGTGCCATAGTTGGCATAGCTGGGGTGGTGCAGCTTATCGTTACACACGGTGAACAGCTCCAAATACGGTGAGAATGGCTGCAAGCTAAGTTGGTGAATACCACCTCAAAACCCTCTCGAAATCGTCCGTGTGGCGGCCGGCGGGACGTGCCGGAGGGGTTTTCGTCAGCAAGACGGCTCGACGTTCAATCCTCTTCCGGACCTATGGACTCCCCTGGGTTATCCAAGCAAGGGGTCATGTAAGACGTGGGGAATTGGACTATAGCTGGCGAAGAAGGGTGTGTGTGGTTCGACCAGGTTCATCTGCACGGGTGATTGGCACCCAGGCCGCTTTAGAGATAGGTTGTGTCTTTGCCTCTGTGTCTGTGTCATACACGTGCCTATCATGCTTCACTGCTATGGCTAGGTATTGCACGATCCACACGCAGGACTGACCAGCTCGGGCGAGTCGTGCATGGAAAAGCCGAAAGACTACCAAATCACAAAAAGTTCGCGTTATGGGGCTGAGTCCAGTGAGCCGCACGAGACTGACGATCTGGTCAGCGCGAGGCTGGCTCTTACGACATTCCGTCACTAGCTTTCGCCAGGTGACGGATGGCATAAGAAGAATGGAAATAAAATAATTCAGATGCAACCAGTGCGTTCTGGTGCCAAATAATGTACCACTGTGTATGCTGACGTTGAAGAATTCGAAGTCGTTCAACCATCTACAAGTCGGTTCTCGGATCGGTTGCAACATGCGGTGATGGTGTTGTAGGTATGCTTCGGTTATAGGTAAGCCGCATGCCTCGACGCCATGCATCCTGTACAGACGCGTTCAAACCCATGCCGAACCCCGGCTGGATTGTCGTACGACACGAGGAAGCGAGCAGTCTGTGAATGCTGAAAGCACGACAAGTACGGTATTGTGACCATCGCACCGGCGACGATACAAATAGAGAGCTATTCCGCGACGGTCCTCGGTGAAGCAACCCCGACAGGGTCAAAACTTGGTTGTTATCACAACCCTGCCCACTCCCCAGATGATTCGCCTGAGCTGGACAGATGCATATGAGTAGAAGGACAAGGTAGAGGATGACCGCCTGCAGTCATCATTCGCGAAGTCTTGACTTATCATTTGGCTCAGACTCTTGACCGAGGTACCTCATTCTGACGTTTACATACATCGCAGGGCCAGGGCTGCCTCAGCTAGGATGTAGGTACCGATTGGGCGCCACGCCGCCACAGGTAGTATCCAGGTCGGTAAGAGGCTTCCGACCCAAGGCTACGGTTCAGCGGACGGATTGGGACGGGCATGTATATATGTAATAACTCCGGAACCAGTCTGTCCCTGTGTCCGGACGATCCGGGGAACCAACATGGCCAACTCCCAAAGGGGCAAGAAGCGACGCAAGAGACAGAGTCGCGGAACCTGAATACTATACTACTGTGGTTTGCAGACGTGCGGTAGGTATTATTATTCAGTATATCTACCTGTCTACCAAAGGTAGGTTGCAACACGGCGGCTGGGCCTATGTACTTCTTTTCATACCTTAGTTACCTAGTTACCACCTATTGCATTCCATGACGTAACTATGGGAATCTCTTCAGATGGATGTTATGGCGAGTACCTATGGCTACCTACCGGTAACTCATAACTACTTCATGTTTGTCTGGGCAGATGACCATCTCACGATCATCTTTGAAGGGTCAAGTATCTCGAAAAAGGGAGCGGCACCAGCAACTTATTGGACGAAGGGGTTGTCATACTCTCTTCGCGTATACCAAGCATGATTTTCTACAGCATACCATACCTCCCACAGTACCACAGCACGCCTATGATGGGGAATTTCCCTCGAGACAGGACCCGCACTTGCAGCTCTCCGGAGCAAATCGGCTCAGCGCATCGCTTCCCCAGCGAGCCCATCGGCAACGCTAGCTTCCACCCCATCGCGAGCCGGTCCCTCCTCTTTTCTGTGTCTGCACGTACAGTACCTATTGCTTGTCTCTTCTGGCTCTCTCTCCCCCGCAATGCTCGTCGTCTCACGAAACGCGACGACACGCGACGAGAGTTGTTTGCGTCCTTGGGTATGCGTGCGCTCAAGCCACACACCACACACCCTCTCACTTACCGTGCGTGCGCTTCGCCGACCGTGGCCGATGTGGAACGAGCGGATCTACCTATTACCTAGGTAAGAGGTAGGTAGGCAACGGGCGCTGCAACGGCGGCCCCGTCGGCCACGAGTCGAGGGCCACACGCACTTACTGCTCAAGTGACGATGGTGGAACCGAGGGGCAGTCGACAGTCGAGGGGTCCAGCGATCCACGGTGCAATACATATATATGGTACATAACCCATTGGCTTCGCTCGTCAAGAAAACGCAAGATCTACTCCGTAATGAAATCTGCTATTTTTACCTGTGCTTGTTTGCGTGTCAAGAGTACATCATATACCCATAGATATACATACCTTATTTTCGAGTAACAGCGTCCACCAGTATATTACAGACACAATGGGATCTCTCGCGACATCATCGAGGCGCTCTTTCCCCCCGGGCATCCACCCGCCGAGTCTGACCTGGTTCAAAGACGATGCCGGGCAGGAGATCGACTGGGACGTGCAAAAGAAGCATTTGACCTTCTTGATCCAATCTAGCATCCATGGTGGTAAGTGACAAATCCAGACTCTAGTGCTCTACTTTGCTAAGACTGCGCGCGACACAGTCGTCCTGGCCGGCACCAACGGCGAAGCAGTCTGCCTGACGAGAGACGAGAAGGCCCAGCTCATCCGAACGACGAGAGAGATCGCCGTACAGTCCGGCCGTCCAGACCTCCCCATCACCGTTGGATGCATAGGACAGACCACGAAAGAGGTCATCGCCGACACGAAGGCAGCACACGCCGCGGGAGCCGACTTTGCCCTCGTTCTCTGCCCCAGCTACTTCCACTTCGCCATGAGCGAAGATGCCGTCCTCGGCTTCTTCAGAGAGGTCAGTACCAGCCAGACAACCACAACCCCCCACCAGTTTCCAGATCCGCCATGGAAGAAACAAGGAACTAACGCCCCGAGATCCTCACAGCTCGCCGACGCCAGCCCCATCCCCATCATGATCTACAACTTCCCCGGCGTCGCCGCCGGCATCGACGTCAACTCGGAGATGCTCGCCGCCCTGGGCGCCCACCCCAACATCGCCGGCGTCAAGCTCACCTGCGGCGGCATCGCCAAGGTCGCCCGCGTCCGCGCCGTCTTCGACCCCTCCGACTTCGCCGCCGTCGCCGGCCAGTCCGACTGGCTCGTCCCCGCCCTCACCGTCGGCTCGACCGGCTCCGTCACCGGCGTCGGCAACCTCTACCCCGAGGCCTGCGTCCAGCTCTACGACCTCTACCACCGGGGGAAGCTCGCCGAGGCCTCCGCCGCCCAGATCAAGCTCGCCGAGGTCGAGTGGGGGTTCGGCAAGGGTGGCATCAACGGCACCAAATGGGTCGTTGCCAAGGTCCTCGGCTACCCCGAGTCCAGCTGCCACTGCAGGCGCCCGTACCCCCAATTTTCGGACCCGAAGAAGCAGGCTTGGATCTCGGAGGTGGTTGCGCCGCTCCAGGAGGTCGAAGCCTCCTTGAAGAAAGCATAGATACCTTATATAGATTTGCTCCTTTCTAGATACCATCCCAAGGCATATAAATTCAAGAACGCCATAGAATACTGTAGTTTCTGCCTTTTTTCCACATCTTCGCACAGTTGTCTTGGCACCAACTTGTGCTCGCATCCAATGAGGACTATATTTTTTGGCAAAAACATCACGCCACTCGTCGTTGCAACGCTTATATACATCCAAACTGATAAACAAACAAGCTAATGCGAGTCCTACTAAGCCCAGCTCGAACAGCCGTGATTCGAAGCTGGCCCATGAACAGCAGCCTAGACCGTGAAAACATGCCACTATGATGAGTCTTGAGTCAAAGTTAACCAGCTCTGGGGGTCCGTCCCAGACCTCCTCGAGCCCACCCACACCCCATAAACCAGACCAGGCTATTAGCAACGCCGCCGGACCAGAGAAAACGCGCCAAGGGTCGCCCTCGCAGTGGAGAAAGATGCGGAGTTCGTTGGTGAGGATTCGCTTCCTATGCTTAGTGGCATGACAAAAAAAAAAGGTGGACACTACCCCGACATCTTTTTGCTGGTCAGTTGATTGATCACGGGAATCGCCCAACATCGCGACTTCGTGCATCTAAGACGGAAAACGTCGTTCAGTAGTAGTGTGGTGAACTGTACTCAAGTGAGCTGTACGCTGGGCAGCAAAATGCAACAGAACGGGTCTCGGGCACAACAGCAACACCAGCAGCAGCCGCCGCCGCCGCCGCCTGCCTCTCCAGCAAAGAGACCGGCAAGATCTAAGAATGGTTGCATGACTTGTCGGTTGGTCCCCTACAAACTCCCCCTTCTTTTTTCTTCCCGACGAGTCGCGAGTCTTGCTCACATGCCTCAGCCGTCGCAAGGTTCGATGCAACGAGATACGGCCGATCTGCGGACACTGCTCGCGCCTGAATCTCGAATGCCGATGGAGGCCGACGAATGTCATGCTCACAAACGGCGGTGCTACTGCCAACGGGTCGAACACCAGTCGGGCCAGATCCGAGAGCAATGCCTCACGAGCTCTGTCCACGCCGGCACTCCCGGCTTCCTCATCAGCTCAGGAGTCCTTCGACGATGTATTCAATTATGCTAGCTTCATGTGGGACGGGCAAGACTTCTGGAAGCATCCGACTTGGGGACAGCCAGGACTGCCCCTTGTCGACCAGGCGATGACGAATTCGATCATGGTCAGTCACGTATGATGGCCCCCTCCTGTATCATGCGTACCGAGGGAGGAATAACTGACTCATTTAGACTCCGTCCTTCACCAACACAATGTCGCCGCCTGTGGGAGGTACATTCGACGTCGCAGTGGCTTCTAATCATTCAGACGGCTATACATCACTTGACGACAGCTTCATCCCGGCCAACATCACGGTTGAAGACCGTACGCTTCTTGACTATTTCATAAAGTCGGTCGTGCCACCCATCATCGCGCAGGTCGAGACGCAATCTAG
Organism: Xylariaceae sp. FL0016; assembly: GCA_022578815.1. NCBI lineage: Eukaryota > Fungi > Ascomycota > Sordariomycetes > Xylariales > Xylariaceae > Xylariaceae sp. FL0016. Next base: position 729,416 of record MU388742.1, read on the forward strand.
GTGGGCTACCATGCGCCAGAAACTCCTATCCATGTCGCAGTCGTCACCGATGCTCTGTAGCGCGATCTTGACTTTCTCATCTCTACTACTCTCACGACAGGGCGACATTCCGGCGGATATCCCAGCGGATCGGACGCAGAAGCATTACGGTCAGACCGCTTCCGAGTTGGCCGCCCACCAGGAAGCCGGGCAACATGGATCCGCCAATGACCAACTCGCCAGCCGAGCGGCCGTTCTTGCTACTCTCTTCTTCCTAAGCTACACAGATCTGCTCGAGGGAAGAATCGAGCTCACGCACACCAACCTCAAAAGGGCGTACGATATTTATCAGTCGGCGGATAAGGGACGTTTCCGGTCCGTGGAAGTTCGTCTCCTATCCTGGATACGACTCATCGATGCCAGAGCCGTCTCTGCAGGTGGTCAGGGACTATTCCTTTCGGAGTCTGACGAGAAACTTCTTGCATACTCTTCGCCGGGGAGCTTCGACGGTGGCGAGCCGGGCATAGATGAGCAACCGGAGACGGACATCGAGGAGGTGCTCTTTGATATTCTCTATCAGCCAGGCATCGTCTTCTTCCAAAAAGTGCAGAGTTTCATGGGAAGGATATCGCACCAGGACCCTTGGCACCGTCATCGAGGGACGGTAGAGGACGAGACGGAGGTGATGAGCATTGCAGCTGAGATATCAAGAGACCTTCGACATTTGTACGATTCTCGGCCACCACTTATGGATTACGCATCTGCCGGCCTGCTCGCTGCACCTCACATATCAGCGAATCTCGCTTTCACGATCACGAGAGCCTTTAGGACATTTCTTTCCAATTTTCACGCGAGCAAGATTCACTTACACAGAGTGGCCTACAAAACTCTGCCCCTGACCAAAGAAACTAACGAGTCCATTGCCACGATCCAAAGTCTGGCGAAATCACTCGTCAACGGGGGAGACACGCAGGACATGCTCCCTGTCAACATGTTATGGCCTTTGCTGATGTGGGGGTCTGAAGAAAAGAGCGCCGAAGAGCGACTCTGGATCAAGACGCAGATCCTTCGCATGGAGAAGGTAGCGACCAATGCCAGAATCACGAGCCAAGTGCTCGAAGAAGTTCAGACACGTCAGGACAGCCGCAACGTCAGACAAGACATCCGCGAGGTGATGGTGGAGATATTCAATTCGAGTTGGGCGATCGTGTGATCGGTACACGCCTGTCGTTGACCTTGGTCATCTACATAACCTGCCTAAACGCTCTGTCTACCACGAACGATCGGGACCAAGCTTGTTCAGGATGGTCCATCTTACACGGGTAACCTCTGCGCCTCGATGAGAGAGATCAGGGAGCTTGTTGATCAACAAGGATCTATACGGTTTTGGCCTGCTCCAAACGTCATGGGATACTCGTGCACCTCCGAGCCGCGCGATTGTACTGATGCAGCAAGCATCTACAGCGCTTCATGCCGGCAACCAGACGAATCGCAATACAGTCAATGGGTCATGATGACTCCGTGAGGCCTAGCGAAGTCAAAAAAGTTCGTGAATTTACATAGCTCGCCCGCGATAGCCGGGCTAAAAGTCGTGTCATAAGAATGGGCCTTGATGGCTTCCGGCTGGAATCAGGTAGAGCGACAAATAAGCTCGAGGCCGGTGGCCGGGCTGCTGTCCCGAGATTGCCTTTGTTGCGGTGCAGCGGTTCGCCCTGGTCTTGTGTCGCATCGCTAGCAAGAACTGGGTGGCTGAAAGGTGCTTTTCCCTCCTGCTGTCGGGGGGGCTCGCAAGGGTTTGTGGCCAGGATTGCTGTGTGAGTACCAAACTGGCGGAGCGCAGCCTTGACCGAGTAAAGTGAGGCTGCAGTGAAGATCCTCCTCAATGATTCTACTCCCTGCGGCATGAGCATTTACCGGCAGGGTGCTCTCGCGGTTGTCGCCAGTTGCCGGCCTCCCAAAGTCGACAATGCCTTCTTCATCTCATTCTCTAAACGAGGCAGTCAAGAACCCCTGACCCCCATCTTGGCTAACCCGATTGTCGGAACTAGGAGTATTAGAGTTCTTACCGACCCTGGATTGATGATCCTTGGCTCTGATATTTGGGGGTCAGCGCCCGTTGCTCGGCACCGGAGGCCCCAGGCGTAAGAACATATCGAGTTTCTGTGTGGACGCATCTCGACGGTTTGGGAATGCTTTGACAGCAGACATGGCTGACCACGGCCAGACCTTTCTGATGATCTCGGGCTGCTCGGAGCTGGGAACAGTAGAAGACACCTTTCAATTTCTTATTGGAGAGAGGCTAGGAGGACGAGATCGGTGAGATTGTCTAGATGCACCATCGCCAACGCCCGCTTCCTCTCATCCCTTCGGTGACGCCAGAGTGACTAGAGCAACTGCACCTCAGATCCAACTGCCGCCGGTGCCGAGTGGCCCAATCAAGTCAAGAATGTGCAAACGACGTGTTAGGCTACTGAGGCGCCCGACTATAGGGTTCCGGATAGATAGTTGTGTGATAGGCTCTGAAAGATGGTCAGAGAAGCAGGTATATTCATCACGCAGATTGTTTAATGACGGGCATACTGATGAGTAGAGCGTTCCCCAGCACACTGTTCAAGCCACCACCCAACTACCAGTCTCGGAGAGGGAGCGCGGCGAATGCAAAGGGTGCGAGTACGAATGCCTGGAACAAAGGTAGCCATGATACCGAATCCTCGTCGAATCCATAGTCTGCCGAAGACGAGGTGGGATGTAGTTGAATGTTGTTGGTGGCTACGCATGAGGCCTTTCGTGCGCGATCTGGAGTGCATGACGCGTTTGTAATACTCGGAAGCACATTCCGGGGTGCCCGACATCTTACCATTGTACTGTTGCAGCATGTACAAGCAGTGCCAGGTAGTCTGCTGTGAACTACATCTTCTAAAGCACGTCATCATGCCATTGCAGCCTCAAGAGGTCTCGAGCCAGGCACTGATGAAGGCGCAGTTGGGTTCACCATAAGCCGTGCCTGTTGGGTCTGCGCCAACGTGGAAGACGATATGGGCTAATTACTATACCACACCGGAATCATTTTCGCTCTAAATACCACTTTAAGAAAAATGTCCGGCCTTTTCCCTATATGGAAGGGGAACACGATCAGTTACATAGACGGTCGGTTCATCCGATGCACTAAGGCAGGTAGGTATATGTGGCTCTGAGACCCCGACCCTGACCCGACGATCTGCCTACGTCCAGATCGAATGGCGAATAACAGTAGCTCGTGTAGCCTGAGGAGTTTCATTCGTGGCGAAGCCGATCCAATTGTCGAATGCGCATGTGGCGTAAGCCGGAGATGGTGCTCACTGAGGAACGGATCGGTTTTCGACTCATGCCCTGAGACATTGCAGTAGATACCTGGGTGTGAGTGTGTCGTGGTGAGGGTGTCGTGGTCATGGTGTCATTATTGCGGCACAGATGAGAGTACCACCGGGTACACAGCCCAACCAGCGCGGCCTCCGGCGAGGTATAATCGGTGGGACGAGAAGGGCCGACATAGGAGCGCTGCTTGCCAACACAAAGGGAAACGTCACAATTATCTCTGCTTCCGCTTGGGTTTTGCCAGGAGTACGACAGACCAGACAGGGTCTGGTATGACTCTGAGAAGGCTTTGACCGGTTATATTGCCAAGTACAACATATGGGAAGCTCGGGAGCGGGAGTAATCAATACTCGGCAGCAGTCCGGTCTAAAGGAACACGGGCTGGTTGGTGGACGCATCCGATGTTAGACTCAAGCCCGCTACAAAAATCCAAAATCTAGGCGCATGGCGATTGTCTTGATGCTTGAGTACTGGCAGCCCTCGCTCTTTACGGCAAGTAAGCTGACTGGGTGATAACATGAACCATGGTCCACGGGAATACCAAACCCTGAGTGGTTTGATCGCAGTCGAGCCTTGACTGGCTGTCGCATTTTGAAGCCTTCCGTGCAGGTGTCCGATACACGTTGTGGTCTGCGTGGTATAAGCAGCTTACCAACCTTGCCTCGCAGCAATCCAAATATAGGACCGAATTCACTGTATCACAATCGAAGCACGCGACTCTATCAGAGCCTCGTACCGCTACATCCCACAAGTTCAACCATTCGATCCATCGGCAATAACGCCATCGAGACCGTGCCAAGCTGCATGTGTGGACGATGCCGCTTCCGAGGACGGTTCACTACCAAGAAGTCATTTAGGACATCTGCATCTGGGCTTCCAAGACTCCCTGATGTCCACTGGGCGGGAGCTAAGAGCGGGATATCCCGACGGTAACAGGACAATGGGACACCAAGCTCGAAATCAGAACTCATGTAAGGGCGTTCGTATGCTATGCTGGATCACTCAACGTAGTGTGCGGAGTGCGCGCGCGTATGGGCCAACTGAAGAGGTGGAAGAGCGTCCCGGGGGGGAAGTTGCGCGGCGGGCGGGTGACCACACGCGGTGAGCTTAGCGATAATCTCACGTTCATGATTGGCGATCACGATGAACAGTGGCGTTTGTATGCAAGCAGAGTCGGAATGGGGTTGGATGTAATGCATCATCAGTCCGTGCTGGTCTCTAGTTGCAGCCGTACCTTGTCGCGTTCGGGATTGGTTGCCAACGACCGTTTTGGATCAGCAATCAATCTGTCTCGAACGAGGAACAGTCGGGCGCGAGCAGCACACGACGTACGTTTTCTCAAGCGCAAATGGGGCGCAACACTGTTTGAGGAGCAGTAGGGCACCGCCCCTTCTGATCATGGAATATTGCCCCCCATAGAATATAGGCCTGCTCGACGTGATCCATGCGGCGAGACAAACGGCGGTTCTGGGGCGGCAAGTCAATCAGTCAAGAGATGTATATGTAGATCCATGAGTGCCATCTGGGCGTTCCCTCAGCTCTATCGTGGTCTTCTGTGTATTATGGCTGTACCGGACGGCTTTCCGGGCCATCGTGAGACAATGCAGCTACTATGAACCTACTGCGAGAGCACGTATCACTAATCGACGGCAACCAGCAAGGCTTCCGGTTACGTGACTTGTGGCTATCGAGGACTGGCCCTGGGTGTTGGCAGACGTAGTATGGAATGAGGCAACAAAGCGGCCGTGAGTGACCATGCTACAAGGCAAACATTAGACGATGTGTTCATCATGGAGATTAGCTGGCTGCGGTCAGATAGAAAAGGCACGACAGGTCACATTTGTATCCCCACCGCCATGAATAGCGCGGTATTTCGAACAGGGCATGTCACTGAAGAGGGATGAATTCTGCTGCCTGATGGCAGGCAAGTAATCTCGATGTACAAGTTATAGGCCATGTGCAAGGACCCAAGAGTCAAGTATGCCAGCGAGTGAACAGGCAAGACGAAACAAACATATACTGCTTGTGCTGGAGACTTATGCGTATATATACCTATTCACGCTTGCTCAACACTTGCATACTATGCCATGGGTACAAGCGAACAAGTACAGGACTGCATAGCTGGCGTATTCAAGCGAGGGCCCTTCCTCCTGCAGGAGACTCATACAGTCCGTAGATCTTTGAACGCAGAAAGTGTATGTATAAATGTACATATAAATATACATGTGTAATGCAGCTCATAACCACCACGACTAGGCCGACAATAGTCCATGGACTTCGGTACATCCTTTATTCAATGGGAGGTCACCAGTACTTTCCCACGTGGCGTCACCCAGAGAGTCCCTGCCCTGCCTGCATCTGACAGTCTGCACTCCAGACAATCGTAACATCCTCCCACTTTATGCTCGCCGACCTATACTCCTGGATTGGCCCCCTGTCTTTGAAGGTCAAATATGGGCCTTGCTTGTTCAGCCTTGTCAACTAGTAGGACGCAGTACACATTCTATGCCATATATGGCAACTTTGAAAAGAAAGAATGTGAGGTATCACAACACGAAGAGGAGACTGACTCTCGGGCGTAACTTGGTAGGGCTGCCGAGGCTGGCTAAGAGGCTGGGCTCCTCTGCTATCTGCAACAGGGCATGATTCATCACATCAGACCACAACTCTGTAGACCGCCTCACCGGGTATGGCGGGCTCACCATTGGCTGCTGGCGGTGATATCACTTCCACAACCAAGGCAAGCTGCATCTTGTCAGCATCGATTACCACCTCCAAGTAGGCGTACGTGTTGTGTAATCATTGTGATCCAGGGCTACGGCATGAAAACCTTGGAAGGCGGGTCTTGTGACGCTGCGTATCTTGCCTTACCGGCGACGCAAGCTTGTGGTATTCTTCGGGAGTTGGTTGGCATCACGCCCCTGCGGTCGAACTGCCGTGTTCCAGGTCGCTGCTGGTCGATGGGGGAATTCCTGGCTTGACGTAGCCAATGAGGCCCGGATTGCCAGTTATATATACCAACCACATGATGTAGTACGAGTATGATCTACTCTACCCTATTTTTGACTGCACACGTGCACGAGTTAGTAGGAGCCGAAGACGAGGACGAAGCGAAAGGTCTCACCGCCTGCAAACCGATGCCTGCCGCGTGGGGTCAGATCGGTAGAGCTTCCGATTCAACTGCGGACTGGTTTCACCGCCGACCGCAGATACATGCTACCACTGGATGATGGGAATACACGCATTTGTGTGCAATCGCCATCTTGCAGTCACGCGGCTTTCACTCGCAGTCGCAGCGAGATTCGACATTCGCCGACAAATCTCAGGCGATTGAATCATGCACTCCACGTCTGCCATCGTATCGCACAAGCCACTGTGGTGCGTACCGGTAGTCGGACACCCTGGCTTTGCCTGGGCGAGAGGTGGCCACGCGTAGAGACGCTGGGGTTGGCTGGCTCACCTGGCACAAAACGGTCATGCTGCTATGCAAGGTTATTAGTGAACAGCACCTAGCGCCAGCGCCGGATTGCCCGAGTGCCCTAGGAATAGTGCATGCCGAAGGGATATCCTGTGCTCATCCTGTGCTCATCCTGTGCTCAGCCTGTGCACAGTCGTGCCCGGCTCTACGCCCAGCTTTGCGCCCAGGCATACCCCTTTTCCCCCGAAACTGCGAACAAACAGGAGGAGAGAGCTGGTGGGGCAGAAACCATTGCTTCGTCCATTCGGGACTCTGCCAGCCCCTGAGCGAGATGGGCCAACTGCTAATACATATGTAGTAGTCCATATGTGTGTGGTATCTGGGATCCACGACGCCGGCTTCCGCGCACCAAGGTTTTGAGGACTTGGGGAAACAGGAATTTCAAAGTACCGCCAAAGTACTGACGCGATGTGGCTTACTTGCTTTTTACCTCTCCGACTCTGCCCAACAACACCGGATGGGGCTGCCCAGTCCTCACCGAGAGCGGAGAGAAGCAAATGTGGGCAATCACGGCTGAACGAAAGCAAGCACGCAGAGCATCTCTTGTCCAAGCGATATTACGCTCATTTCGATATCAAGTGACGATAATGAGTGAACGCATGTGCACTTCCGCGGGCGAAGCGGTGAGGTGAGGTGAGTTGTTCACGGCTGTTGTTCGAACCCTTCCGGCGTCACCAACTGCTACTCAGACGCCTTGCCGCAATCCAGGCATCTCGAAGTTGGCCAGTTTGAGTATCTACTTCGTCCAGCTTGTGCGACCTTCTATCTCCCTTACAGAGTTCAGACTTTCAGCCTCTACCAGGTCTGCAAGGCCGAGCTCTCCCACGACAAACCCGACCCATTGGCACAACCGTCTCACGCGTCCTCGTTTCGCCTTAAACGTGGACCTCGGCTGCATGACATGCATGGTCGGTCGGTCGACATGTATGCACAGAACCGTCCCGGAAGATTTTGGTGTGGCCTTTCGCGATCACGGCAATCGCTCATGTAGGCCTGCAGCAGGCTGTAGTTGGCTCATCATTCGCCAATCGGGTCCTCGAATAGCGAGCACCAGAGGCGTCAGAAGAAAGAATCTGAAATGTTTCATTTGCATTCCCTGTTGACAATCGCTCGGGCTAACAATATCCAGCAACTGACGTAATGCCATCGTACATGCTTGTCTCTTAAATGTGTCAGGCGAGATTATATGATCATCAACGTATGCGCGCCAGGATAGATCATTGGTCCCTCGTTGCAAATCTAGGGAAACTTTACCTGGGACTGAGTGAAGGGTAAGGTATGCTGTAAGCCTGTCCATATGCCGAGGCTCCTTTCCCTCTCCCTGAACGGCAGAATACCAGGAAGGTACCTACGGCTTGGCACTAGACAGGAACAGGAGACTCGGTCAGTACGGCAGGATTCCGGTAGTCGCACAGTTCTCACCTCCAAGCTCCAAGCAGGGCGCCAAATCGCTGGGTCTGGGCGACGTCAACAGGGCACCCCGGTACCTGACGATGGGCACCCAAGCTGATTGCTGGGATTGCTGGGATCTTCTGAACTCTGATGAGTGAGTCTCTAACCTATCAGCTACATAATCACCATCTCTCAACTCCGAGGTGAGCACGGCGCCGACGATAGCCACCAATTGCCGCTTAGAACTCACAACTGTCTTGGTCTGTGAAGAAGTGTTTTCAGCTTGCACCTGCGTGCATTGACGAAATGTCTCCTGGATTTCTACCGATTTCTTCGTAGCGCAACAGAACTAGAGCTCAACTCGCCGCATCGTGGCCCAGTGCTTACGACAAACCATCAGGCTCGACGTCGCACTGCTGGATCATCTAGCCGGTCTGTTCCTGACCGGATGCTATCCGCGACACCGGACACACGCCGCGGGCCCCCTAAAATTCAGTCCCGAATAAACAAGAAAAAAAAAAGGGAAAATTCTGTGACAAATGCCAATTCTGCAATTTCACCCTGAGACGGAGACGTCATCCGGGCCTTGCTAGCTCTGACTCTGAATCCAGCACATAGTTTTCCAAGTTTCAACTGGTGCCACCTCATTTGCCACATGGCTAGTACAGGGACAGGCTCTGTGGGGCCTTCTAGAAACTCGCGTAAATGTTCTACGGGCCTCGCTAAGATGCTCTCTAGCCGAATCGGAAAGCGAGACCTTAAGGCCGAGGGGGGGCTCTGGGGCCCTGGGGCTCAGGAGCATGAAGGGTAGATAGTCTATTGGGCTTACTGTACTCCAGACAGCCGACAAGACTATCACTATGTATACATCTCCACCTGGAGCAGGTTTCATTTATTACGAGCCTCTCGGTGAGTCCTGCCGGGTAGCGTACTACTGTGAATGCCACGCCAGGCAGGCGTCCACAGTGGCATAGCCAGCCTCTAGCCCCTGCTTGCTTGATTAATGATAGCTACCTAACCCAAGCTACGGCAGGAGTACCTGGAGTCAGGTATGCTGCTGTCGCTACGGCCTTGTGCTACTGTACCGCGCCTACAGCACCTGCTAGGCTGCTTCGTCTGCGCAGCCTTCTTCGCCTTGTCAAGGCATCGTAGGCTAAGGCTGCTTACTCCATTCACTCGCCAACAATCGATCCATCCATCCCTCAGCCGACCTCCAAGCCGCTGCCATGTGTCCGGCTGTCATGCAATGTTTCAAGATCCTGAGTCAAACAACCGGTGAGGCCACCCGCAGGACAGCAACTTCTGGTGTACGACTCTGGCCAGAGGAAGATGGACAAGCCCACAGACAGCGATCAGGTGCGCTCTCCAGAGCCACGGGCTTGAGCTCGTCGGACCTGCTTGTTCCAATACAAGGACTCAAGACTCACAGCTTCGTCACCGGTGGGGTTTGCCCCGATGCTACGAATGGGATAATCCCCATCCGGGGCCTATCGTGCGATACCTAGGGCCAGATCGCATGCGTCGGGCGGACAGTGACTGAGTCGCCCGGGGAGTCTAATCATGTTGCCCGGCTAGTCATCCCACAGTTACTTACCAGAGTACACGCAAGAGAGAGACGGATCCCTACGGATCCCTACGGATATAGATCACTATGTTACATACTACGTACTTACATTAATAGCACTACGGGAATCGTGAAATTGGGCTGTCCGGGGAGGGACCGCAGATGTGTTCAGGATACCCTTCCGATGGGATTTGTCAGACTGAGCTTCGTTTTGGGAAAGTGGCATCTGGAGCTGCCGTTCGGTCGGGCTCCCGAACGACGGCCACGTTACATGGCCACATCGCAGCCGTCACCGGCGGCTGAGGGCCGGTTGAAGGGAGACGGGCGGCTGCATTTTCTCGCTCATTTGGAGGCATATGACGCGCGCGGGGCCGTGAAGGCAGATCCCGATGGTAGATGCAGATGCAGGTGCACAGGAGACGGGTTATCATCGGTTAAGGGCAAAGGCAACCCAGTCCATCACGACACACATATACATAGTCCATACACGAGCAACACACAGGTGCACATGAGGCTTGGAGGCCCTTGGGCGACTTGGCAAGCTGCATAGTGCTGCGTCATGACGGCCGAATGGTCGGGCTGTTCGCGTCGCCCAAAACCCAACACGGTGGTTCGCTAAAAGCCACTCCTCCAGCCACCCCAGACGTCGCTATTTCTGCTGCCCAATCCCACGACGGCTGGGCTCTGGCTAGCTTGCCGTTTTGTCCGCCGTTGAGGCATTGCGCGCGGCCACGGGCCCAGTCACGAGTCTGCTCTATCAGCAGTTTGTGCATGACCCTTCACCGCTTGACCGCTCTCTTTCCCATTGCTGCGTACACAGTAGGGGGTTCATTCGCTCAGATCCTCGGCGGATCCACCACTCACTCAGCAGCGAGTCTGTGTTTGGTCAGAGGGTTATGACGGATGCGTGGTGACAGTAAGAAAGAAGCAAGCAAAGCAAGCAAGCAAATCAATGAAGGAAGCAACAATTGAAGCCTCGGTTGCGCAAGACTTGTTGGGTCTGGACCAGGACCGTTACCCGGGATAACTCAAAACCTAAAACCATCCAATTCACCTCATACATAGCTCATAAGCAAAAGTAGCGCGGTGGGGGATAAATGAGGTGTGAATGTACTTTGTACGGCGGGATGTATGTGCTGCAGAACGGCCAAGGTATCGAGCTTAGTTGGTACGAATAGGTACGTAAGGTAGTCAACAGCCCCCAGGTTATGAAGGAGGTAGTGATAATCTAGTAACAAGAAGATGAAGATGATGCACCTACAAGTACCGATCCGTACTGAGTAAGACACCGTGAGGTATGCTGTAGTTACGATCCCTTCTTCTATGTACGATAGGCGCTTGCGTAGATAATGTAGTAGTCTCTAGTGATAGGTACATCGTAATTTCTTACTCCATCCAGCTTAAGGTACTCCTAGCGAGGGAGAGAGCGAGACCGCGGAGATCTGCAGAGAGTACTGCGTACCTGCCGGCCTGTCCCTGGGTTAGGGCTAGTCTGCCTAGCCCCAACCGGGTAACAACTTCCCCCTTTCTTCTTCTTTTCTTAGCTTCTTCCTTTCCATTTCGATCGGAGGCGTGGAGTTCTCTCGGAACATGTGAATGAATTAACCACTGACTTAGTGGAAGTACTGCTCCTCCCGGAATACCTGATCTGCCGCCATGTAGAGATCGTACTAACAGTACCTTATATTACGGTCTACCTTCCGTCTACTTACCCAGTAGGTAGTAGTGCCGTGCATATTCTTCCCCTCTGTCAGATGAGATCTTTTCTTCTGTTTTCGCCTCTTTTGCCCTTCTTGTTTCTTGGCATGGCTATGGCTACATAGTACAACCTTGCCTGAGGATTACCGTACTGCTGCTGTCAGTGCAACAGGGCCTGCAGAGCCCATGCGTCCACTGCCGGCCTGCAGGGATTCTCTATAACGTGTTTCCATGATCCCCGTCGTGTCCCCTTCCGGAAGCGCGCGGCCAGTCGACTCGGCCCCGTCCTGCAGTCTGTACTAGATACAATGCATCTCGTAAGGCTTGAGAACAAAGTTCCGACGACCACTTCCCTCTGTCCACGTCTTGTACCGCCTCTTGGACCTGACCTGACCTGGGCTGGGACATGGGCCTTGCGGTGGAACCCAAAGGAGCCCACTTCCAGGCTCCATAGCCTTGACCATGACCGTGGCCATGACTGAACTCATGGATCTGTCCCGCGAAGTTGGGTGTTGGGCCTTGAGAGACCAGCGTCCTCGCCGTGGGCATGTCTCCATACTATGTATGTACCTCTCCTGAGACCATCGCCGCGTTACACCTGGCACCGTTGGAAGGATCTTCTTATGGCACGCGCACACCTGCGCTTCGCAACTGACCTAACGCCTGTCACCGCTGATTCCAATGTGATTTCATTCAAATACTATGATATCCGTCCCGCCGCCGTCAAGGCTCCCGTTATCATCATGTCCTTGTCCGCCGATAAGTCTGTGACCACCGTCTTACTTGTACTCTTCCCCTTCGATCAGCCTTCTCTCCAGCTTCTGGCGTACTTTCCTCTTTTTCATGCCAAGCCACCATCACGACTTCCAATAACATAAACCCCCTGTCCTGCCGGCTTACCTTCCATTGTACGTGCTGGTCGTCTGTCATAGCCGCTAGTTGCCCATCAAGTCGATAGCTTATTCCATACTCCCTGCTCGATCTGCTCTTTGGCTTGTTACTATAACCTTAAATGCCCTCCGTCTCCCAACCTTAACCCACAAAGGTAGACGAGCCGTGTACGCGAAAAAGTTCGAGGGAAAAAAGTTCCAGACTATCCCCTACGTGCTGAGCAACGACTCTATAGAAAACCAAGAGGCCTGCTACCTGTGGTCTTCCATATCCACGACATTTCATGTAGCGGGCTATCGTCTGAATCAGGTCAACCAAAATCATCACCATCATCATCATCATCATCATCATCATCATCATCATCATCATCATCATGCGCAGTCTGTTCAAGAGGACCGCCGGCCCCTCGAGGGATGATGGCAAAGGACCGCTCCCGCCCTTTCCCATGCGGCAAATGATGGTTCTCGGTATGTCATCATTCCCTCTCCGCAGGAAGAAGGGACCATAGGGCTCGTGCTGACAGCTTTCAAGCTATTTGCCGGATATGTGAGCCGATTGCCTTCATGGGCATCTTCCCATATATCTACTTCATGATTGAGGACTTTCACATCACCGACGATACGAGCAAGATCTCGTTTTACGCCGGAATGGTCACGTCTGCTTTTACCCTGGCCGAATTCTCGACTGGTCTCTTATGGGGCAGAGTGAGCGACAAGATTGGGAGGAAGCCCGTACTCCTCACCGGTCTCATAGGTACGGCGCTGAGTGTTCTGGTATTTGGCTTCGCTCCGAATCTTACTGTTGCCCTTATTGCCAGAGCGATTGGCGGGCTTCTCAATGGGTATGACCTTCCTTAGTGCCACTGGCAGAGTTGAATGGGCTCTAACGGATCACAGGAACATGGGCGTCCTCCAAACCACTGTGGCGGAATTGATAACCGTCAAAGAGCACCAGCGTGAGTTTGATCCCCTCCTATCGAAGACTGGTAACATATGATACTGACTTTGGTGCAGCTCGTGCTTATACAATCATGCCGGTAGTATGGTGCCTAGGGTACATCACACTCTGCTATTGCTTCTTTCCAGAATACAAGCTGACCTTGGTCTCACAGATCTATTGTTGGACCTGCGATAGGTGGTGCACTTGCACGGCCCTGTATCAGCTACCCGAGTCTGTTCATGCCTGGCACAATTTGGGACCGTTACCCCTACCTTCTGCCTAACCTCTTCAGCGCGTTCATCGTGGTTATTGGCGTGGTCAATGGCATTCTCTTCTTGGAAGAGACACACTCCGAGCGGAAGCATCTTCCTGACCGTGGCCTCGCCGTCGGCAAGTGGATTCTGTCATGGGTGCCGAGATTCGGAAAATGTGCTGAGCCGCGAGATGAAAAGTCTAAACTGGCCGAGCATGAAGACGACGAGATGCGACCACTCATTGACCACGATGAACAGCTTCCGGGTTACCGAACGACCGAGAACACGCCCGAAAATTCTCCTCGCCTCAGATCCGCATCGGTTGCGTCCATTTCCCAAGCTTCACTTGTGGATTTGTCCGAGAGGCGACCCCATCACGGCGTTGGTATCACGAGGATCTTCACGCGACCGGTTGTTCTCAACATCGTGTCGTTCGGTATCCTTGCTTTGTGAGTGGACTTGAAATTGACATGTTGTGTCGTTACTAACATTGACCCAAGCCATACGATGACCTTCGATCAGCTTTTCCCCGTCTTCCTGGAAACAAAACCATCTGAGCATCAGATTCCCACTCAGCTGCCTTTCAAGTTTGTCGAAAGCTTTGGCCTCTCAAGCAAAACGGTCGGCGTAATCATAAGCTGTCAAGGAGCTTACCAGATGATGATCAACTTATTCCTTGTCCCGGCGGTTCTGCGACGATTGGGCGCGCTGCGTTTGTTCCGCATTCTCATCGTCTCGTACTTCGCGCTGTACTTGGTCACACCATATCTGGTCCTTTTGCCCAAGAATTGCCGAATGTTCGGAGTGGCTTTCATTCTTGTCTGGAAGTGCACATTCGCAACCATGGCATATCCCAGCAACGCGATCTTGACGGCCAACTCTGCACCAAGCCCCCTAGCCCTCGGCACGATCAATGGTATGGCGGCCTCGACAGCTAGTCTGTCGCGTGCCATTGGACCGACGGTTTCGGGCTTTCTCTATTCAGTCGGTCTGAAGACTGGATACTCGGGGCTTGCATGGTGGTGCAGCGCCTCGGTGGCCATCGTTGGTGCGATTGTTGGGCTTCAGATCCGCGAGCAAGCATCCCAGAAGTTTGCTTCGACCGCCGCCACGGACGATGTAGAAGCCGGTCGACTAAAGAAGTCTAAAGTCAGTGTTCAGGAGGTGGAATCCCGCTGATTCTCGCATACGAATGACATGGTTTCCCGGCAGCCACCCTTGCATTTTCCCAACATCGTTGGCCTCTAGCGACCGGGTGACCGGGGGCGACTGCGACTACGAATTGATGATTTCCCTTCGACTATTGCTGTCACTCGTGGCTTCTTTACTGTTTCGAAGCGCCGGCGACGACGACTCTGATGCTTGATATTTCGTGATTCTTAAGCTCTTGATTTTCATTATTGATTTGGGAAGGAGCAAGCATAGCAACTTTTACAGCATAGACAGGCTTGGGCAACTGGCAGACTACTCTTAGACGAACAATACCTCTTGGTTTCCTAGGAAGGAAAACGGCTCGCGATACCACTGTACCACGAAATCATTGGCAGTTCTTCTTTATTTTCACCTTCAGCAGCGATCATGGGACAAAGGAGTTTATTTCCACGAACAGTTGTGAACAGACAGAAAGGCATTTGCTCCTTTGGGAGAGAAAAAGGGTGGAGCTTGGGAGTCAAAACTTGGGATAGGGCAACATTATGGAGTTATGATAAAGTGGCCTACAGTAATATTGGCCTGATATCGGAATGGGACATGGGGCTAGCTGGGCTGGCATCTCAATTTGGGCGTATCATAGATGGAGAGGACTTTTCGGATTATGTTTTGAGATCATCGGGCTTTTCCATTCTTAAGGTTCAGAGACAGTGGTGGAATCGTTCATGAGTCATTTCGCAGTTTTACCTCGATGAATATATTTGTCCTTGGTGCTATCGTCCGTCTCCAGTACGATGAAATGTGAAAGTCTAGGTGAGCCTCTATTACTACCTTGCCTGCTGGACGGGCGTTACGAAATTCGGAGCTAGGATTCCAATGGCTCCCTGGGTGTCATATCCATTATCAGCAAATCATCAGGTGCGTGTTCAATGAAGCCCCAAATCTCGTTATTTCGTAACCGTCATGAGTACACCCCTTTTCTCTCCAACCCCCTCTATTCCTATCCATGCCCGAATCATTCATCGCTTGACCTCACCCCTCGGTGGTGCAAGTCAATACGCCAAAGTTGTTCGTAAGCTGGGTCTTGGCTATACACGCACACACATCTGTCAGCTTGTCCATCCATCACCGTCCCAAAGAAGTAGGTAGTAAATCTGGTCAGAGAGAGGTAGGAGGGGGGGCCACTCACCAAGGTTCGTCTTGACGTCCCGGCCGTCGCACGTACACTCGAGCCACGGGTTGACGAGGCCGCAGCACGCGCCGTAGTCCGGGTCCGGGAGGTCATAGGTGAAGCAGCCGCTGCAGGAGGCGCCGAAGCCGCCGTCTGTGTCGGGCTGTTCATGGGGGAAAGAAGAGAGATATCGTCAGCCTGGCTCGGTTTCTTTCTCTTTTTTTTCCCTAGGTATCTCAAGTCTCGTGGGCGGGCCGCGAGCGGCGTAGCCAAGATAGATAGGCAGGCAGGTAGAAGATCTGGGCTTAGGGGGAGGGGGGGAAGGTAGTGCGGGCTCACCACGATGGCCGCGCCGTCGTACGCGAAGCACGCGTTGAGGTCCAGCGACGACGGTGTGAGGGTGCCCGCGCCGTCGCCGACGTTGCAGTTGGCGTGGAGGGTGGCGGTGCCGTCCTCGATGGCGGAGCCGGAACACGAGTGCCACCAGTCGGAGGCGGAGACCACGCCGGCGAGGAAGAGGAGGCCGGTGAAGGCTCTCATGGTGACTGTTGGGGTGAGAGTGAGGAGGCTCAATGCCGTGCAGTTAGAGGAGGGCCACGGCCTAGAAGCTCGAAGAGGTTTTTCTGTATGAGAGATGAGAGTGGGAGAGAGTATGAGGTCGATTCGTGTAAGTGGCAGCAGTGTGGTGTGATTGGTCGCCTTACTCGTGCTGGAACTACAGATCCAGCAAGTCTGGTGGCCAATCTCTCACCTATATATGTTCTCATGCGTGGTCGCCCAGAGGCTCACCTGCTCATCACATTCACCAACTCCACATGCTATGCTCTAGAAACTTGATCAAGCCGGCCTTCATCGCCGGACATGGCAAGCGTTTGGAATCAAGGCTTCTTCCTGGGCGCCGGCTTCACTTGTCACTTACGATACTCACCGCTCAAAACAGCTCCATTAGATGGTAGGCTGCCATCCCATCAGTAACAGTGACAGGCATGGCGGACCGATTTTCGGAGTGGGAGATGATATTGGAAGTTCTAGTAAGTGAGGCGGGGAGCTGCTAGCATCGGCGAAATCGAATAAGCTTAACAGAACAATACCCATTCCCAGCCTTTCTCGGATTCAAGCGCACCTTCATATCGCGAGCAAGCTTGAAGCAGTGCGGAGAAGCGTTGCAAGTGGGACTCTCAACGTTGGACTGGGACCCTCAAAAGTGCAACGTCGAGTTCACCGTGATAGGTTTCGCTTAAGAACGTGATGGGGAACTTCCAGCCACATGGGCCCGGGGACAAGGCGTTGAGGCGGTTAAGAACACTGGATCCATTATAACGGAGGATAATTGAGGTCACGCCGCCTCCTCCCCGTATGCGATGACAAAGAACATTGTAAAGATTATGTACGCAGATGTGGTGCAGATGCACGCACGTCAATCACGACTTGGTACGGGCATGAGGCTACAACAGGGTCTCTGATACCCGAAATCGGGGTCGGACGAGGAATGGTAGGCAATACATAAAATAGAGAGGCCTGGGTCTCGATATCCGCCCGTCACGATCCATCTTTTCTTGTTATCGTGCCACTTTCTTGGGTATACACATGATCGCTGCGGCCCGCTCCCGATAACTTGGTCCTTGCCACGATCCTCCTCTCCCAATGCCATACATCGTGTGTCCCTGTGCGGAGATCTACGGCAGGCTTTCCCAGTATCCAGGTCAGAGGCTATGTGTTGCTGTGTGCTCGATCGTCTAATAAGCATGGTTCCGTCTCGGGTCCTTCTTGCCACCTGCTCAGGACTTGCCACTGGTCGCACTGATACCTCGAAGACGGGTTGGAAGCCTTCTGTTGAGTCTTTGAATACGAGCCCGGCGACGCGATTCCTGTGATGACACCGCCGTCAGCCATCCTTTCCGTCTCCGAAGAACAACTCTACTGCTGGGCATAGGCCCCGAATAGGTGGGTATGATGGGGATTGGACATGCCTTTACAGCATCGTGCACGTCGCAGGCAATAAGGTGGCCATTTGGCTCATCCCGAAAGCAACATCGAAGCATTAAGAGATTGGCGCGACGCAGCTTCCGTCCAGATAATCTGATGTCGAAAGCCACGTCATTAGGGTCGGGGTGGCCTCGGCGACGCAGTACCACGACCAGCCAGGTGTGAACTTCGTCTCCAAGGGCTCTCTTGCTCGGTACGCTACGTACGATTCCCTCCTAGGAGCGCGCGAGATACTCTTGATGGTAGACAGAGTAGACCATGGGCTCCTTAGGTTCAGGGAGTCTGTATGATTCGTAAGGCGACAGTCCCAGGAGCTCCCGCTGACCTTCGGAAGCACAAGTCCATGGTCGGCTGCGCGAGGACATGATAGGATGTCTACCGATGTTGCGGATGGCAAGGTGTGGTGGTAAGATCGATTTGTGTTAAGTTGTGTCTTAGGTGAGAAATGATACTGCTTCAAAGAACAACCGTAAAGACTTTCACGTTAATGCAGAAGAAACTTGTGGGCTGAATTACCTGGTAGCCCAAGATCATGGGTAGAGAAGCTGGCAGTTTCTCCAGCAGATCACCCTCTGGGACGGATCTGCATGCTGAGGCTCCTTCTTGTGAAAAGATTGGAAGCTTCCTGGGCCTTAAGCTGTAGATAGGCGGAAACCCTTCTAGAAAGGACAACCATAAAAACCTTAGTTTGGCTCCTTCATTTTATCCCACCCAGACCTGATCTTGATTTAGAATGGTACCTGCAAGCTGTGCCATGTTTTTCCTGTTCGTTCAATCTGAAGCTGTATTGTAATTCCGCATCAAGATGCCATCCGTAATGGCAGCTTCCGCTGTGGCTAACCTCGCGCTGACAACTCACCTACCGAAGTAGACAGGTCAGATGCAATATCTGCCAACGGCTCTAGGACTTTCGTCAGGCTACTACGCTTACTCGTCGGGATTACCGTTCCACGACCGAAGTGAAATCGCCAAGGCCACTCAAGTATGCGTTGTCCGCTACAAACGGTAGGGCATGCATAGTATGAGAACGGCGCCATACGGGCTTGTTTGCTATAACATGATGTACATAGGTAATCGTCGTCGAGGGCCTTTAGCCACGAACCGTACGGGGGGGTTCGAGCTATGCTGGAGCTCATAATAAGAAGGTGTAGATATCCGTCGGTCTCGTCTTCTGTCTTGGATCTGTCTTGGTATATTTCCCAACTCATTCCTTCCTTACTTTGACTTAAATACTGTACCTTGGTTTGTTCTTACTAGAACCGAAATTAGACAATATTCTTGACAGAATATCGTTCGAAATTCCACAAGATGATCTCCATGACTGTCAAGATTTGAAAAGGCCCAGGCCGTGACCGGTCGGCAATGGAAAGACCAAGGCTTGCTTTGGGAGGCTCTGCAAGCTTCTGGCAGTGGGATCACCCACATCAATGGACGAAAGATACGAGCAGGTAACAAGACTATGGCTTGTGTGGGAGATAAGTTGACTGGCCTTGCGGTTCATCAAATGGGCTTCGAGAACAATGAGACAACGGGTAAGTCTTATTGCTCACCCAGCACACTGATTTCATCTATCGAGTCTGTCCGGGAGGTGCTGACTTGTCGGGAACAGCTGAGGCTTCTAGGTGGCTAGACACAATAGCCAACAGTATGAAGCTGGCAGGCCTTTGTGACGAGATAGGCTTGGCAGATTGTATCAACAACAATCCGTCACAACAGGGCACGGTCTCCCCAAAGACTAAAGCGGATACTATGGAAGCTGTTATTGGAGCCGCTTACGTCGATGCCGGCATGGCAGACGGTGGGATCAAAGCTGCCTTCGATTTCATGAGAAACCTGCGCGTCTACTGAGCCGTCAGTAGCATTGAAGTCTTGTCCACGTTCATGGAAGCTCTGCCCCTTATCTGTGTCAATGCGATGTCATTCCCTTGCGAGAGGGCTCATACGTCCACTATCTCCCAGAAGCCCAGGACTGGCCGTATCAACACCTTCTTGTAAGTCCACAACTAAGGCAGCCGTATCGATTTTGAGAAGTCAGCTGTACAGCCTGCGCCGGATCGCCGGAAGAGGAGGAATCCAGGAGCTGCCTCTTCCGCTACGAGTATGATCACGGTTGGACATGTAGCCAGTCGGTCAACCTTCGCAAGCTTATCCAAGCTTGGAAGATCTCGGAGATGGAGGAAGCAGTCTTGGTGCGTTGTCTGATGTTTCTATGATTGAGAAGGGGGCTGGATTTCAACATGAACCCACTGGTGTTCTGTATGACTTACCAGTGCACCATTTTTTGATAATGTTGTCAACGATAGGGTTGGAATACGAGGAATTGGTTCAGATTTGCAGACGGATCAGAGATTTGTATGAGCAGGCTTCGACATTATGGAAAGTCTTCGGGTCTTGACCAGGCTATCTGGACTTTGAATGGAAGCCATAGATGAAATACACTTTCTATGCCCCAGGCACCGACAAGGCCCATGCGATACTCAGTACACAAGCTTTTCATAAGAGGAGAGAGATATAAAATGACAGAGGAGTTGATATCTCACAGTATCATTATGACAGCATTCATTGGTATCACAGTCAGGTGATGAAGTTCACATCAGGGCTGACGGATTGACAGCGGACGGACATTGAGCTCGACATGAACCGTAAATGATACCACTTAAAATTGTTGATAACGGCACACTGGGGTCTAGGGCATGATTGAGACACTCGGCTGAACGGTAAGGTTATTGTACCTGATAGGACATTTCCTTGACTTTTAGGGCCAGCGAACTCAGCAAGTATGTAGCCAAGTTGATGGTTGCGATGTTTCTACCTAAGGCGCAATTATTCCAGGATGGGTTGGGTCTAGGATCGTGACGGTTTATCCACAGACCAGAATACCTGGACTGTTGGCTCTGGGTACAAAAGCTCAGCTTCTCCCGCAAACTTACCGTGCTTCAGCCATCCGTGCCATATCTGATCTTGGTACTCTGCTCATAGCATCGACAGCATCATTCACATGTGCTTGTTTGTCGGTTGATCTTGTGTCGAGATGTTGATCGCTCGTATTTGGGCTGAAAGAGGATCATAACAGCCCCCGTTTTGCCGCTTATGGACACAAGCCCGTTAGACGTTAGACGGGGCTTGTCGATAACGCAGACGTTATGTTCTTGGCAAGGGTTCTCAGTGCTTGGCTTCACATTACAAAGGTGTTGTAGGCTTGGCTTGATGATGAATCGGGGTCACAGCATCAATGCCGGAAGTCGAGAGAAGAGGATCGGAGAAGAGAAGGGCGGGGCAGGAGATCATGATCGTGTCTGCTTTGCATCAACAGCCTACCTACCAATCCGTGATCAGGTTTGCTGGAGTTTTCATCTACCCGTGATCAGGAATTACCTACGTGGTCATGCAGCCAGCCTTCTTCGGAAGCGTACAAGAGGTATGGTCTCACGAGAGCCCAATGGAAACGACGGAGCAAGTGATGTTCTGGAACATAATAGTGAGGTATGGATAGGATACTTGCTTGCATACCTGATGCGGAAAGCTTGGAGCTGTAGGTAAGTTACTTCTTAGTAAGTACTGCACCTGAGCTGCCGGCAGGTGAGCAAGCAAGCAGGTCCGAAACAAGAATTTGAAAGCCCAATCAGGTGTAAAGACGTACATACCATATGTACTCACTCCCGTAAGTACTTACATACATACATACTAGGAAGTCGTGCGGTGGAGTCCAGGCTCGCGGACCCAGAGGGCTTGCAGCTGGGTGGGGGTTGCTGGTTTCCGGGGGCCCGTATCGGTTGCTCTCAATTGGTACCGGGTCCTCCAGTGGCCCATCGAATGCTCTGCCCGTGGGCGGTCCTAAGCTCTGCCCTGCTCTGCCCAAGGTATCTCAAGCCTCTCAACCCCTCCATCCTGCTAGCGTCGCTACCTGTCCCCTCTTCCACAGGAGCTTGGACCCGAGCAGGTATAGCGGCCATTGAACATCGCAGATGCGCTGCTCTCTGATTCGCCCGTAAAGCCTTATCAGTAGAGCCGACTTTGCGGCGTCCATTATAGCGCCTGATTGCTCGAAAGTATTTGCTTTACTTTTCTCGACAATCAGTCAGCCAATGCAGGTAGATACCAGAGAACTATTATCGTGAGCCTCGCCTTGCCTCGCCTCATCAATCTGTCACCCAAGCTGGTCCATTCATATTCACAGCACAGCCCTGGTTAGGCGAGCTATTTTCTGTGCCAATTGTCCCCTCTCCAGCCTCTTCGTTGCTTCTTGCGGTAAGAGGTGACCCTTCATCTCTTCCCCCGCATTATCTCATCCACCACCTCCTTCCAAGCCTGCCAGCACCATACCTACTTACTTACCTAGTTTGCCAGCGATACTATCTGTCTCTCACCGCCAAGAGACTTCAATTATTACTCGTTCTTCCTTATCTCATTGGTGATTGACCTTTTGAGTTTGGGGAGACCACTGTATTGTATGCGTCAGAGATGGAGCAGAACAAGTTCGACTTTTATAAGTAGCTAGCCGAACGAGCCGCTTACTGCACATCCTCTCCCCCAGCCTGACACTCCTTCGCCGACTGTACCAGAGCCTCGCGATCCCCCTTCGATACGCTCGAGCCCTCGCGGGTTTCGCGACTCGAGAGAGTGCTCACTCGCGACAAGTCTGGAGCGACTGCACTAAACGAGGAACATGTCTCCAAGCTCACCCACATCGCCGCATTCCCATCCTCTCAAACGCCCTCGACACTCGTCCCCCGACAAAGATTCTCCTATCTCGGGCACCGCTGGTCCTACCTCTCCTACCACCGAAAACTCACACGATGGCCCTTCCGCAAGCTCTAAAGTCGGCCAGAGCAGCAGCTTTCGCAACGTGAGCGCATGTAACCGATGTCGGTTACGTAAGAACAGGTGTGACCAGAAGCTGCCCAGCTGTGCGAGCTGCGAGAAAGCTAGGGTCCCTTGCGTGGGTTATGATCCCATAACCAAGCGAGAGATTCCGCGCAGGTCAGTATCCCTTCATTGGAGGATTCAAGTAGCATGTAGCATGTGGTGCGCGGAGTTGTGCGTAACGATAGGGCTGATGGTGTCTCAAGCTATGTCTTCTATCTCGAGACTCGCGTCGATCAATTGGAAGCTCTATTACGCGCCAATAATATCCAGTTCCCACCTGCCGAGAATCTAGAATACTGTTCACGACCAGGAACGGACGGTGGTCATGGTAGGTCACCTACGGACGGCCCGCGCTCGATGATGTCTGAAGCGATCGAGGCCTCAGGTGTCGCAAAACACTATAGTAATGGAGAAGAGCTGTCGAGACCATCAAAGATGATGAGACATAGTGGAGGCTCGGGTAATAGGTATTTGGGGTCGACTAACGGAGTCTCATTCGCGCGTGTTGTTTTCGCCGCCGTACAGACGTCCGTCGGAGAACACAGATCTAGTTCTGAAAAGGGAGGAATACGACCGTATAAACCCATTGCTGGAAACGGTGCTATTGCATCGGGTACTTCGATGCGAGATTCGTTCTTTGGCCTTCACACACGACCCACCATCAGTCCGGCCGAGTTTCCTGACAAGGAGCTTGCATACAAATTAGTCGAGCTGTACTTCGAGCATGCGAACCCGCAGATACCTGTCTTACATCGAGAGGACTTCATGCAGATGTTCGAGCTTGCATATGCCGATGAGGGCAGGATACGAGGTCCGAGAGAACTGTACATGCTGAATATGGTATTTGCTATTGGTGGTGGCATTATCATGGACACTCAAACGGCCTCGTCAAGGGCAACTGGTGAGGTAAAAAGTCAAGCCCAGCCCGAGGAGTATCATGCGAGCGCCATCATCCATTTGGAAGCTTGCTTAAGCAATAGTGGAGGGGGCTTGGAAGAACTACAAGCAGTATTGCTCTTAGCCAACTTTGCCTTGCTTCGTCCTGTCCCGCCGGGACTGTGGTATGTCTCAAGTCCAACAGCGCCCTGGATTGCAAAATGCTAAAACGCGAGCAGGTATATCGTAGGAGTGGCCGTGAGACTGGCTGTCGATCTAGGGCTGCACTATGAAGATGGTAAAGACGTTGAGTTCGATCTGGGCGATCCGACACACACAGTCAGACCCGAAGGTACCGGCGAAAGGTCGCGGGACGCTCAGCAGCGCGAGAGAGGCAGGCGGGAATACGTACGAGACCTTCGAAGACGACTATGGTGGTGCACCTACTCCTTTGATAGACTCGTGAGCACCTGTGTAGGTCGACCCAATGGAATATCCGATCAGGTCATCACTACCGAGTTTCCGTCGATGTTAGACGATCGCTACATAACGCCTGCCGGCCTCGTGAGACCACCCTCTGATAGCGAACCCTCATACAAAATCGTGGCGCACCACTATTGGCGACTTCGTCTGCTGCAGTCTGAAATTTTGCAAGTGTTGCAGTATCAACAAGCACAAATAGCACGGTTCAACGGCCAGAATATACGCAATGAGTACATGCACACCCGGCTCCCATCGCCATTCCTGTCGCGTTTCGATTCATTTAGGAGCTGGAGGAAGAACATCGACGAGCGACTGTATGAGTGGAAGAATTCTGCACCGACAAAGAGGGATTCGGGAGTAAAGTTCTCGCCAGAATTCCTGGAGTTGAATTATTGGCAAGCTATCATCATGCTGTACCGACAAAGTCTGAGTGTGCCAGCCATGTTCGAAGATGAATACAACCCTTCCAAAGAGGTAAATAGTCCTTCGATATTCGCAGCAGAACTTCGTGAGGACGAAGAGCGAGTATACGTCAAGGTTGCTGAGGCCGGGCAAAAGATTCTTCGACTTTATAGGCAGTTGCACCTGGTGGGTTTGGTCAACTACACATATCTCGCCACACACCATCTCTTCATGGCAGGAATATCATATCTTTATGCGATATGGCACTCGCATGTTGTGAGGAGTCGCCTGGTAAGTCTGACAGTCACAAAAGTAGCATCTATAACTAATCCCGCGTAGTCTATGGACGAGGTTGATTTCACTATTCTTGCAGCCACATCAGTCTTCAGCGATCTCATTGACAAGTGCCCTCCAGCAGAAGCTTGTCGCGATGCTTTCGATCGGACTGCGAAAGCAACAATCAAAATGGCGAATTCCACAGGTGGTTTTGGACAAGTTCTTAACCGGAATAAACGTGGGTCCAAAGGCCAGTCTGATAAAGTTGATTATATTACGGCGAGAGAGGCGACAGCGAATCGCCACAAATCTCACAACGCTCGTCCCTCATTCGACCAACCAGGGTCACGTTCGGCCACTATGCCTTACGACTTTTCATCACACGACAGCTTTGGTTCGCAGATGACCCCAATGCAAACAACACAACAACAACTCTCTCCGTTCCGCCTCAACATCCCCAACGCCAAAAACGAAGATGGTTATTCCATGATACGATCTATGCCAAATCCTAGCCTCAACACCAGGGACTCATCAGATGCCATGCCAGTGCCTGATAATTCATCGATAGATCCTGTCTTATTACCTTCGCCGAGCGCTCAACCTCGCTCGCCTGCCTCGGCGAATAGCCTCACTCCGCAATCCACGACCCAGGCCTTCCCTCAGAATAGTGGCACGAGCTCAAACTTCAACCTACTTCGTTCGCCCTCGGCTGGGTTCACTCCCGGACCGGGAGCTCTAAGCTATTCCGATCTACAGGGTATGGACTTCTTACAGAACCTTCAGGATCAGCCCAGTGGGGATGGCGCGAACAATCCGGACATGCAGATGGACATGGGTTTTGGGCTAGGATGGGAAGGCATGCATCACGATTTTAGTGATGGGCAGCAGGTGGACCTCTTTGACGGTTTCTTCTTCGGGGGCCAGCAAGGCGGCGGTGGTGGTATGTGACAGGACCGACGACAAGATATGAACGGTTATGACACGAGGACGGCCATCTTAGTTTGATCTATACGACGGTTGATAATTGGAGGTCATCCGAATCATTGCACCTATCTATCGTCTATATACGGCATGCAACTTAAGTACACACGATATGATGGGGACACGACACATGAGATACCGGGATACGGAACTGTCGACGAGTGAAAGAAGTTAGAGGATTATATATTCCAGCTTGTCTTCGTGGCCCACATACTAGTTGAGCTCTGATGATTGGACTTTCGTGTCCGCAAATCATGGCTGGCAAATATCCACACGGGTAAAGGGTGCTGGAGCTTTGTGGGTGGCAGGAGAATACCCAGTCGATGTTAGTCTAGATACCAAATGATATTGTTTAACGAAAGCACGTCTCTGTTTTACTGCCGATTTCGCGTCCGACACTGTGGCTATATCGCGCACTACCACATGCCTCACGATTGGGAGAGTCAGCTCTGTGGTCCCTGAGAGCTAATACGTTCGAGTTTCGCGTTTACCACTACAAGTAAGTCACAAATTGGACACGAAGAGAGGAGAGAGAGAGAGACCGAGAGGAGAAAAAAGGTGCTGGACTCCGAGGGAATTGAATCCTCGCGTCTAATGATGCTCGATAAGAATGCTCGTCAAGATGCAGCGCTAGGTCAGACCACTCAAGCCAACAAATGACCACCTAAAGACTCATATGTAACTTGATTCCTTCGTGCCAGATTGCGTGGGCACGCGTGGCTTGAAACAAACGTTCGTGAGTCGAGAAATAAGAGTTCGAGGTCACGGGTCCTGTATTGATTGGTAAGATGAGGATCGGTGCAAGCAAGTGTCTGGCAAAATGGGGATTGGTGTCGAAAAAAAAAAGTAGTCGATCGATGACCATGGTAGGGAAATACTGGCAGGGTTCGATTCTAGTATCATTCCAATTCCGGCTTTGGCAATATTGGTGCGACTCGATATTCACCACTGTCAGGTTATCCGGGAAGAATGCAAGAGACAATTTGAAATTCTTATGTTGCTCAATATATTATGCCTTCAAAGGTTATCGACAATACCTAAGCTGAGAGACTTACCTTGAATAACAGACATCCTACTCGCTCCCCGGCTTAGTCGGACATGGACCTGGCAATCCGCTGCTCCTTATCTCTGCCGTCCCTCGGCGCCTTCTTGATCTGTGTCCAGTACTTCCAGCCCTGTCGTGGAGACTCAACCGAGGGCCTGCCCGGCGACGCTGGCTCTAGGTACGTTTCTGGCACATTTTGCCGCGCCAGCGCAGCCCGGTCTAGATACGGAGATGCAAGAAAGGTTCTGTCCGCCGATGATGGTACGGTGAGGCTCGTTTTCCGCGAACGTTGCGGTATAGGACGTAATATATCGTTTGCGAGTGATGGGCTGGCAAGTCCGGTGAAGCGTTACTGTAGGCGTATGAGGCGTGGCCGGAATCGCCACTGCGTCCTCGATCGTTACTTGTGTACGTGATTCGCCTGGCGAAACGACGATACCGTCTCTGACGACTGGCCGTGTGGGGCGTAGTATAGCCTTACTGCGTTGACGAATCGGCGTGCGGCCGATGTTGTCGCTGTCTTCGGTCTCGGGCAAATCTGGGGCTGCAGTGTCTCCGGCTAAAGAGAGACTGCTCATTGCATCATCAGAGGCATAAGACTTACTGTCCTGGTTGTCTACTGAAGATTCAGGGGGCAGCAATCCCGACAGACCTAAGCGCTGTAGATTTTGGTGAAGAATGTCCTGGAGTTCATGTTCTTCAGGAGTGATGAGCCCATCACAGTCATTCTCCGGGGCATCAACAAACGAATTCCACTTCCCTAACTGGTAATTTTCGAGCCAGCGGTCTATACCCTGCTCCAACTCATCGTTGGATCTGCCCAGAGGCCGAGAACGGACCTCTCCACGCAAGTCCCGGATCTCTGAGAAACTGACGAAGTGCGACCAGCCCTCAAAGTGTTTCATGATAAGATAATAGTGTGTTGCTGTTCCGAATGGGTTGATGTTGGTTGCACGAGGACTACTGGGTAGTGCTCGTGATTACCTACCTGCGGTGATGGGTAGAGAAAATTTGATAGACCATTCGGATCTCGGGTGTAGAGACTTTTAAAGAAGTACTGGCGACTGTTCTAGTCTACCTAAACCGAAGAGCAGAGCTAACTTTGTCCTCTATAAAAAGCATTGTGGAGTTTCTCGACAAAGAAAGCCCCCTTTGTCTAGAACGGGTAGACAATGTCTATTCAATGAATACCCATGAACAAGGGTGAAGAATCGAGAGTACTCTCCATTATTGACATGCTCTAATGTCATGCGACCTACCATCAATTGGCTTGCAGTAAGAGATTCGAGGGCGAGGAGCGATTCCGCGCATGCTGGTTCCTTCGATGATCAGATAAAGATCGGGCTCTTTTATCGCAGTCTATCAGGCGAGGCTTGATGATACCCCACGATTTGCGTGTAAATGTGGATGACATTGACTCAATTAGCATACTGTCCTTGTATGCTCACGTATACCGTTGGATGAAAACTTGATGACGAGACACGATACCCACCACCGACCGGCTAGATGATATGTTCGTTATTATATTAGTGAGCGATCCTTCCGCAGAGAACCACATCTTCTCCAAGTGGAAGCCACTTCGTGTCAGTAAGTCGGGCTGCAGGCCTCGGCTGATCCTCCGGCCTTGCCTCCCGAGGCGGGCTGACAAGAACACCGCCCGGTCCAAGCCATGTGGGAGCTATGGTAATGATGACCGAGTCGACCAGTTTGTTATTCTCAGCAGAGAGGAGCGAGTTTATGACGGCGCCACCTCCTTCAATCATGATACTCTGCATGCCCTCGGCACGTACAGCCGCCAAGATGCTGCACCAGTCGAGGCGACCATGGTCTGATCCGCGGCTGGGCCTGTTGCTTCTGGGATGATCCAGAATAAGAAATTTTCCACCAAGGTCTTCCAAAAGTCGTTTCTTGTTGATTGGGGGTTCTGCCACAGTCGTGATGATGTATGGGGCCAATCCCTTGCCTGATCGGGCCAGCTGCATGACTTTACTGTCAGAGGAGAAATCCCAACGCAACAGGGGATCAATGACCATGGGTCGTGGCTGTTTCTTTGTAACTAGCGTGTCGGTTTGCCGTGTGCCGGTCACATCAGCACGGCTAAACGGGTCGGGGCTCGTCATCTGACCAGTGGAGGTACGAGTTGCAGGACTCATAGCTTGAGCCTCACATTCAGCTGCAAGCCGACAGTTGAGGCCTGGATCATCCGCAACTGCTGTCCCAACCCCCACGCAAATAGCGTCGTGGCGGCTACGCAGGTAATGGGTCATGGCCTTGGATTGGGGCCCGGAAAGGGCGGTTCTTATTCCCGGACCCAAGGATAGGGCTGAATCAAGCGACGTGGCGAACGTCAACGTGACGAACGGCGTACTGCATGACGAGATTTCCGCCGAGTTCTCGTCGTTCCGAGCAGAGAGTCTTGGAAGGTGAGGCTCAAGCCGGCTTGCGTCTGCTGGCGGGAATACCAAGGGGACTTCAGCCATCTGCGGTGAAGTTGGTGATGCGTCAGAGGACGGTTGTTAGAACCGGGAGGTGGCCGATGTAGTAGATTCAGAGCTGGGTGATGAACTCGATGATGATCTGAGATAATCTTATGAGACGGAAGGCAATGTGTGTGTATATTCAAGGGCTGGTACCGCTTGGCTGTCTAACTGCTCTCTGAAGTAGCCCTTTGTAGTATGTTGGCGGTGAACTAAACCGATCTCGAAGGAGTCAGACACACAACGGGAGAACAATGGCCGTGAAGCAGACTGGAGCACCCTCGGGGGTCTTACGACGATTGCTTGGTGGTCAGTGGCATGCTGTGATTCCCGGTCAGAGGGCGCAGAGATGGTTGTAGATTGCGAAGGCGCTTCCACATGGGGGGGATGTTGGGTGAGCGGACAAGGGACAATGCTGGGGGGGGGTGAGGGCGGGAAGAATGCAACGGTGAGGTGCAGTAGCGCACGCAAAATCCGCCGTGGGGCCGCATATCGGAAAGCTCCTATCCATTAGCACCGTTAGGTATGTGCGGTCAATGTACGGGCCTCTAGGCATCATAGCGGTGCTGAGGTGCTGACGTGCGGAGGTGGTACGGATGCAAGCCCCTATGCGAACTCCTGGTTTCCAACTAACATACTTATGTAACGGTTTGTACAAGTGGTGCTTCCCACGACCTATGGGACGTCCCAACTTCAGCTCATCTTCCTACGAGGCTTGTCCTTATCTGCCTGCCCTGTCAACGCACCGTTCCGCCTCTGTTCCGCCCTCGGCTTCCCTGATCCCAAGAGATAGATGCATATGTAGGTTATCGATCTAGGATGCTCTCAGCTGGCTTCGAGCAGTACTCCCTACCTATTTCACTGATGCCGCTCAAGCCCGATAATGGCCGGGATGATTCACATTAGTTAGCTACCGTTTAGAAGGTATCAAACACCATCATCTTCAGGTGCTCGGTCACACCATTGATGGCCTCTGTCTTCTCCTCATATTTCGACCCCCCCAAGGCACCTGTAGCCTGTTTCGCCACCGGCCGTGTCTCTTCACCTATACCAGCATGGTGGTATCTTCCACCATTTGTCGCTATATTTGTCCGACAGCTTGCTTCTATTCTAGACAGCGCACGCGCACTTGCTCAGCGAACGGACCCCCTTGATGCCGTGATCGCGGACAGGTCACAGGCTTGCCATCATTGGCCATGTCTATGGCTGTGGCTATTGAACTCGTCGCTGCAGTATATCATTGTTTTTATACCTACCCGGTATATCCCGCACGTTTATTGGAGGAACGCCAAGACCCTTACACTTCCTCCTGCAGCCTGCATTGTTCCCGTTGCGGCTGCCTATGCCTGATTCGTTGAGCGGTTGCTTGCAGATTGGCTGCTTTCGCCTCGGGTCGCTGTCTAGTCGACAGAACATGGGCTGCAGCGTCCCTAGCCATGCTGAAGCCGAGCACACTATGGAGATGGGTGCGAGGTAGGATGTTTGCTGAGGGTTTGAGTAGACTCCAACTTCATCATGAGATCACCGGCGGGCGTTCCGTAGGCTGGATCGCTATTGCTAAGATAGGCTGCTTCGCAACGTTTGCCATCCATTCCAGTGACGTGGGTCTGGTACTGTAGGTCATCGAGTGTGACTCTTGTTTTTTTGATCTATCACATTTGCGCCGTGAGCCGTGGTTACATGGAGTGATGATGAAATGCACTACAAGGGATGCTCTTACACAGTACATACATACCTACTTCCTAAGGTATGGAAGGTAGCCCTCCCTGGTGGTAGATCTGCTCTTGGCTGGCTACCTACCTACATATGTACCTCCAGTACCAGGTACCTACATACCTACATACCTACATACCTACATAAGTACGTACATAGCTCTCTTCAAGGCGGGTACCTACCTGAGAGTTAGTTGACACGATTGCCGGCCCGCTGCCTGCACACCGAGTGGTCGTGACAATCCCGCGCTCTTGCTGTAATACAGCAAGCAGCCTAACGAAAAAAAGCCATACTGACCTGATTCTTGTCGGATCGCAAGACTCGGATGTACTATGTACGCCCCTTGGTTCTGCGTTGATTCTAGCTTGATTCTAGACCCGCATGGCACCTCGTCGCCTTCCTCAGCGGGCTAAGACTAGGAGCCGATCTCTTTTCTCGGGACTCGACCCTGTTCGCGGACCATCCTCTCATCCAACCACCTGTTCCCTATCCAGAAAGGGCATCCGCGATTCGCGATTCTATTGTTGGGCCATGCCAATAACTCTCCAGAACCACGACCGAGACGTACTAGCAACAAAAGTGCCGCAGAGACTTTGGCTACCGGCTGGTCGGTGCCCCATTTAGCAAGCACGCGAAGAAAGGGTGCAGCATGCAACGACGGACGGGACGGTGTGCTCGCTTCACCGGCGAATGCCATGTGTGCCTGACAAGCCACCTTGCTTGCCAGGACTCACTGCCGCCGGCAATAGATAGGTAGAGAGGGCTGGAAACTACCAAAACTCACCCACTCCTCCGGGGTGGGTCATGCCGGGAATACTCCAAAAGCCAACGTCGAGATGTTAGCTCAGTCTTGCCACGACTGCACTAACTGGGGTCCGACATGTCCACAGATATCACTCTGCCCTCGCCGGCACTCTGGTTTCCTTTAATAATCGGATTACTCTAGAGTATTGCCGCCCCTAACTCTGTTCGCCTTCATCGTGCTCTTCGAGCGACGCCAAGACATATCTCGGTACTTCATGATACACTCACCATACCTTTGTGGCTAAAGTACTTAAGCTAGCCTGTCTCAACCTTTCTCCCTTCACCCAGTTCGGTTCTTACACCTCAAATATCTTCGCATATACGGTACCTTGCGCGAAATCATGGGCTCATTGCCAATGCCTACTTTGCGTAAACCGCTGGCCGGCAGCCAGTCGGGCTTCTTAACAACATCCACCACCACGGACCCCTATAGATACCAGGTCGGATATGGTAATAGTTTCGTATCCGAAGCACTGTAAGCTGAACTGTAGTCTCTGGCCCGTTGTACCTCCCCTTGGGGTTTCTGACCAAGGACTTCAGCCCTGGAACTATTCCCTATGCACAGAACACCCCGCAAAAGTGCAAGTACGGGCTGTATTCCGAACAACTCAACGGCACGAGTTTCATATCGCCAAGACAGACTTTACAACATGTCTGGTTATATCGTATCTTGCCTTCGCTGGCCCACGGGAAGACCTCGAGGCACCCAGAAGATAGAGATGTATGCTAAACTTGTCCTTTCTCTTCTCATCTCTGGGCAGGGATTTGGTTAACCCTCCTCCTTCCATGTCCAGATCGAGTCGTGCTTCAGCCCTATAAATAACAATGTTGAGTTCGTTCCTGATGGGCTCTGCTGGTTGCCATTCCCAATACCCTCCCAGGGCCAAATAGACTTCGTCCAAGGCCTCAAGACAATAGCTGGCAACGGAGACTCCACGACCAAAGAAGGACTTGCCGTACATATCTATGCTGCCAACACTTCCATGAGGAATAGAGCATTCTGCAGCTACGATGGTGACATGCTCATCCTGCCGCAAGAAGGGCGTCTAGATATCCGGACGGAGCTGGGCAAGTGAGGCATGACTCACCTATTTGACTATTCCTATCACTAATCCGTGCTCTCAGGATGATGGTCCGCCCGGGCGAGCTTGTAGTCGTCCAGGCAGGTATAAAGTTCTCAGTAGCCCTGCCAGACGGGCCATCCAGAGGATGTCAGTGAGAACAGAGCGATGCGCAGAGCTGTTGAAACTAATGTTGCGCAGACATCCAAGAAGTCTTCGGCTCGCACTACGAATTGCCTGATATGGGACCGATAGGGAGTAATGGCATGGCTCTACCTCGAGATTTCGAGTATCCTCTTGCCTCCTTCGAGGAAGACTCTTCCGTCTGGGATAGTAAGTCCATCCAGCCACGACGACCCATCTGTGAGGGTCCTCGTCATTAATATTCAATAGTTGTGATCAAAACCGCTGGAAAACTATGGACAACGAAGCAAGACCACACCCCTTTCGATGTTGTTGCGTGGCATGGGAAGTATGTCTCAGCCCCTTCCTCACGACCGTGATGGCAGCCTAGTAATACTCCTGTCCAGCTACGTTCCGTACAAGTACGCCGCAGAAAAGTTCATCAATGTCGCCGTGGTGGACCGAGACCAGAGCGACCCAACCGTGTACACCATTCTCACTGCGAAGTCGAAGATCCCCAATGTCTCCATCTCAGAAGTCGCCTTCTTCACACCGAAGTGGAACGTCAGCACCAACACCTTCCGCCCACCGGTATGACACCATGACCCACTCAAAATTCCTATACATTAATCTTAAGGCGTCTAGTACTATCATCGCAATATGGCCGCTGAGATGATGGGTATTATATACGGCAAGTACGGCGGCAGCAGTCGTGATCTCTGCGCCGGCGGCCTCAGCTACCAGCCTAGCTACGCTCCCCACGGAGGTCAGTCCACAGCGAATCCGCCGTTGTTTTGGCGAGCTGAGTCCATATGCTCACTGGTACCGTACAGAATCATATGAAGTCTTTACCGCAGCCAGTAACCGCGAACTCAAAGCCGAGCGCGTCGGCGAAGGGTTCCTCGGTAAGCATCCGCACCCGCACAGAGACCCTTCAGCGGCTCTCGAGGGGGGTCCGCGTCATTGATCATGGCGCTGACGGCGTTCTCACTACTAGCCTTCATGCTCCATATAAGCACCCACGTTGCGCTGACAAAGTACGCCCTTGGTCACGAAGGTTTACAAGGTGGGTAGTGTGCCTCCAAAGCATGCCTCTTCGAGCCAATGGAGACGGGAACCTTTGAGATTTTCCGCTAACGCAACGGGTGGCCGCAGGTCTGTCTCCCGGCTTGGGCGAGGGGTTCAGGCCCCATTTCTACGACCACGTGGAGGAGATCCACGATGATTTGAAGAAGGCCGGTTTAACGTAGATAGCCACCTACATGGGTGGAACAACAAGCCTTACAGGTCCGGTGCCTCTTGTGGATTCGGGCTCAGCTAGCACTTCGGCCGAGCGGAAATAGCACCTGGACTGGTGAAGTGCAACGGAGAACAACGGCATAGCTATTGGTGTTTTGGAGTGTGCATCTATACCTACGCGTACAAAAGTCGGAACATATTGAGTTCAGTAAATGAGGTTTTACATTGTCAATCCATCAAGCTCCACGGTTTTCTTCCTGTATTCTGGAACACTCTTCGTCATACTTACAAGAGGCGCACACAAAACCCTGCAGACCTGCGCAGGATTTCCGCTCAGCTTTTGAAGATCCAAGGTTCCGCTTCAAGTTGCGACATCGATGGCTGTAAGCAACAGTATGGCCACGGATCCAGTAAAGCGTCTACACTTTTGACTTCGGATAGTCGTTTTGGAGGCTGGGCGGCAGTCGAGAGACTGTTCTAGCCAAGCAACCGACATCGGGACGCGCACCGGAACTAGTAAAGATACGTCGTGGTGTTGTAGGCCATGATTCGAGCCGGGTATGGCGCCGTCGAACCAAACGATCCCGAGGTCACGGTCAGGCAGCTGATTAGTAGTCAAGAGGAGCCGCAAATGCCGCCGGCACGACTTTTTCTCTTGAAACATTTAACACCATTCGTTGACCAACGTATCTTGCGTGTTGCTCGGGCCTATCTGTTGATTTACTAAGCATAAGTCATCATCCTGTAGGTAGGTATTCTAGTAGTCTTCATTAGAGCAAATGGGACACGAGTGGCGCAGCACAAGAGCGCCACAGCCACCCCGCTACTATCCGATCAATGCTTGATTTTCGAGTGGCGCACGCCCCTGCCGAGGCCTGCCGTCCCATCTCTCTCTCTCGCTATTCCCTGACACTGCACCCTGACTGCACCCTGACTGCACTCTGACTGCACCCTGACTGCAGAATGCCATTCTGCGACAAAACCTGTTTTGGGGCAGTGTTTTGGTCGTCCTCGTTCGCCTTCGTTACTGTTGCTCTGCGCCGGCATCCCGAGAGCGACACGATTTCCGTAGCCAGAATATTGTAATACCCTCTGTAGAACTCTCTTCATCAATAAACATCCTCTCTCTCTCTCTCTCCCTCTCTTCTCTCTTTCTCCCAGGCTCTCCTTGTAACGTCCTCCTGCTTGCGTGACACGATTCCGGTAATCTGTTGCCGTCCGCCAAGTGGTCATTCGCAATCTGCAGTAATCTTCCTGGTCCCGTGCTGCCCGCCAAGCAGGTCCAACCGAACGGGGTCCTTTCGACTCTCTTTATTTAATATTCCACACGTTCCCTGAGGAGGCTTCGCCACAGTCTCCAACTCTATTTGAATTCGCGCTCGCTGCGTACGAACAAATCATCCTTTCGTTCGGCTATAGTTTTCTGCGTCGCTACCGACCCGGCCAATCCGATTTCGAAAGTGTCCTTCTCACTAGCCGAAACCTGCTCACCTGTCGATCGCGAAAACCCCCAACCCACCTCAACACCACCTGCAACATCCTACAAACCAACCGGCTGAACCCACATACCACGATAACAAAGAAAACAACAACAACAACAACAACACGCCTTCAAAATGTCCAACAAATACGACGAGCCCCCCGCCTACGGCCAGCCCCCCCAACAGCCCCAAGCCGCCTACCAGCAGCAGGGCTACCCGCCCCAGGGCAACATGGGCTACTACCAGCAACCGCCGCCCCAGGGCCAGTGGGGAGGCGGCCCGCAGCAGCAGTATCCCCCGCAGCAAGGCTACTACGGACCGCCGCAGGGCCAGCAGCAGGGCTACTACCAGCAGCAGGGTGGCTACCCCCCGCCCCAGGGCTACTACCAGAACCAGCCGCAGCGCGGCAGCGGCAGCGACGGGATCCTCGGGGCGTGCCTGGGCGCGTTGGCGTGTTGCTGCTGTCTGGACTTCTTGTTTTAATAAAAAAAGGCGGGTGGGGGGGGGGGGGGGGGGGGGGGGGGTGGTGGGGGTGGGGGGGGGGGAGGGGGGGTTTTGGAAAAATAGAATTTGGTGGTTGATGCGGGGGGTGGAAG
Organism: Xylariaceae sp. FL0016; assembly: GCA_022578815.1. Lineage (NCBI taxonomy): Eukaryota > Fungi > Ascomycota > Sordariomycetes > Xylariales > Xylariaceae > Xylariaceae sp. FL0016. Next base: position 765,694 of record MU388742.1, read on the forward strand.
GAATGA